>ML826821.1:0-25575 GCA_009831015.1 Picea engelmannii
TTTTAATCTTATCTATGGTGTAAGATTATAGATCTATATGTAATCATGACATTTACAAAATTGATTGAAAATATTTAACTAAAATTAGTATTCTGTATTTTTATAAATATTGGAAAACTATGAATTTACACACCATTACTTTTGTCCTAAATTAAAAGTTGACATTTACAAAATTGATTGAAAATGTTTAACTAAAATTAGTACTCTATATTATTATAAACATTGGAAAACTATGAATTTACATACCATTACTTTTGTCTTAAATTAAAAGTACTGAAGATCATTTGTTATATGTATATTAAACTACTGTGAAATGCAAATTTAGGTTTTCTTCAAAAATGTCAAAGCCATTAGAATAACAATAAAATCTAAAACTATATGACATCCAAGCTCACACTATTTGTGGGCATGTAAACTGTTATTGAAGTTTGAGATGATAGAGTCTATTCAGGGTAATTATTTTCTCTGTTTTTTTAAAGGAAGAAAATGAATGACAAAATATGTACCTACCTCCAATTCCAAATGGCCTCACATAAGCCAACTCCATCCAAAAAAAATACAAAAAGTTTTACTGCCTCAGACCTGATATCATAATAACCATATTTAGTTTAAAAAGAAAGTAAAGCCGAAAAGAGAAGAGTCAAAGTCAATTGAATATAATAATATTTGACTTAATAAAAAGAAAAAGCATTGCCAAAAAATAACAGGAAATTATAAGAAATTATAATACCTGACTGAACTTCCAATGTAGTTGTCGGCTCAGATTTTTCTGGTTTATACTCCATATTCAAATCAACCCATCATCGCCTCAGTGAACTGTAAACCAACCCAACTCTATATGCAATTACCGCTACAAAAAACACTCTATTATGAAACAATTTATGTAGCATTGATGGTGCTTTCAACCCTTAAAAACTGAGAAAGGGGAATAATGTGTACCTGCATGCCTAAGTCGATGGCTGAGGGTAGGAACTCAGCTCTTTGTCATTCACAGCTCTTGTTTTCAAGATACAAAGATATGAACTCAGCTCGTTGTTCGAATGGATAGTATTCGAATTGCAGTAAGTAATTTTTTATTATTTTCAATTAATGTACAAGCAGCGACCAATTTATAAAACAGACACAGTTATCATATACTGATATATGATTTCATGATATTATTATGATAATAACATTTAATTTAGATAAGTCCAAGATCAAGCTAAAAATATATAATAATATTTAATTTCGAAGAAAATGTGCCTGCTATCCGCAGGGCTGAGCGGAACAGAGCTAAACCCAGAAAATAGCTAAACCCAGAAAATAAGAAAAAAATAAATTATGATACTTCACTGGAATAGGAACCCGCGTCCAACGTGGTGAGGTGATTCAACTCTCATCTCTATTTCTTTAATCATCTCCAAGCTCCCACACATTCATATCCAATTCAACCTCCAACCTCTATAACTTAACAATTTCACATATACAACACAAACACCAACACCATACATATAACATGAAACAGACACAAATCATAAACAAAAATAGACACAGACACAAACATGAAACCACATTGGAAGCGCTTCCATACACTCACATACACCAGCAACACAAAGACCAGAACGGAACAGAGATAGAGGAGGAGGTGAATGTGAATAGGCATAGCTGAATGTATCCAACGTCCACTTTTCTAGCATCTCATCCCTTTCCCACGCTCTGTAACAACTTTCTTTGTCTTATCTCTACGGAAATGTCGTTCTCTTTCTAAGCTTTTTCTTCTCTCGTTCGTTGTCGAAGGGACTTCTGTTTCTCGTTCGTTGTCAAAGGGACTTCTGTTTCTCTCTTTATCCCTCCACTAAAATTTGAGATTCCGTCAACAATGTCCACCAGACACACAATATTTGCCCCAAATTTTTTCCACTAGATTCCATACATCCCATTCCCATCCAGCTCCATCCGCTGGTTTGCACCGACAGACCACCTATAAGATAGAACAAACAAATCATATCATACCATTAATAAAATTAAATGAAAAAAGCATTTATCATGAACTAATTAAATTAAAATAATATCGTATATTAAAATAAATAATGTGAGAAACCTAAACTTCGATCATATGCTTCAAGAAACAAATTATAAAGCCACTATACCATACTGCAGAAACCCTGATGGAATCGCTGTTTTTTTCAAATATAAGGCAAATACTCTGGTGATATCGTATCATTGGGCTCCGGCTTTAATAAGGAAGCATGATGCAGAATATATCCCACCCACCACTGGAAACAAAAGCCGGGAGGCCATCCGCAGGCTCCATGGGAAACCACTATCAGCACACCCGGAACGAACTGACCTGGCGCCCAAATATAAGGCATCAACCTTCGCGCTGTGATCACAGCACTCCGGTAATTATTCTTCATCGTCCGTCGGTAATGGAGACTGGGCTATTCTCACCTCGCAGGACAAAACAGCGCCCAGATATGGGCATTTTTGTGATCAGAGATCCGCAAGAAATAAAAAATAATAAAAAATGAGAAACAATTGAACGATCCACAAAAGCCACAAAAGCCGAAATGGAGCCGGGCCACAAGTAACAATCCACAAGTTAGACCAGACGGCTCCGCGCTGCTTTTAACACGCCACGCCTAAGGAAAACGTATCGAATCGCACGCTTTTGGTGGCGCACTCATTAAATGCTTTCCATCCGCAAGAATTAAATAATGAGAAACAATTGAAGGATCCTGCCACAAAAGCCGAAATGAATCCGCGGCCACAAGTAACAACCTGTCATAAAAGCCGAAATGAATCCACAAGTTAGACGAGACGGCTCCGCGCTGCTTTTAACACGCCACGCCTGTAAGGAAAATGCATCCACCACTACATCGCACGCTTTTGAGACGCACTCATTAAATGCGAAGAAAAGCTGAGAGTCCGACGACATCCATCTTGATTCTTTACCCCGCCGGGATATATATCGGACGCTCAGTATTGTGTTTTTATTATATAAAATCGAATGGAAATGCTCATGTCTGCTATTTTGATTTTATATAGAATCCAATGGAACACTCTCGTCAACCTAAGTTTGTGATGAGAATTCTTGGAAAAAAGTTTGTGATGAGAAAATACCGTTGAAAGCATGAACATATTTATATACTTTAAAACAAATTTCAAATTTAAATTTATATAAATTTCAATTTTAAACTTATAACTTATTATTCAAATATCAAATTAAAATAAACTTATAACTTATACCAATTTTAATTTTAAATTTATAATTTATTAAAATAGGCAAACAAAGATGAACATATAAAAACCTTAAATAACTTTTTAAAACCTTTGGAAGCATGATCATATTCCTATATAAGGCAAACAAAGATGAACATATAGAAACCTTAAATAACTTTTTAAAACCTTTGGAAGCATGATCATATTCCTATATTTTAAAACCTAAGTTTGATTTTATATAAAATCCAATGAAACACTTCCGTCAACCTAAGTTTGAGAGCAAACAAAGATGAACATATAAAAACCCTAAATAACTTTTTAAGACTGTTGGAAGCATGATCATATTCCTATATCTTAAAATAAATTTTAAATTTAAACTTATATGAATTTCAAAATTAAACTTATAATTTATTATTCAAATATCAAGTTAAAGTAAACTTATAACTTATACAAATTTCAAATTTAAACTTATAACTTATTAAAATTTCAAGTTAAACTTATAATTTATGATTTTTTTTTAATTTAAAAATATTTGAGATCCTTTCATTGGAAAGCATCATTGTTATTTTTTCTATTAGACTTCAATTTTTATAAATGCATTAATTTATTTCAAATTTTATAAATAAATATTAAATTAATTAAAAACATAAACTAAAAGATTAAGGATTTGGTTTTTTTCAAGGTCTTTAGACTTGTTTTGAGTGACTTCATGGACATCAACACCACACCATATGGTTGAGCCAAATTGTCATTAGCACCATGTCCCATAAAGTTCCTCAAGTAAGCATAGGGTTTTAATGTTTTAGGGTTTGTGTTTCTTATCAACCCGCTTCATGTGTCTTATTAGTGAGGTTGTTGCCAAAAGCAAACCAAAAACAACATAATCAACCCTTTGAATCTATGGTGGTGAATATCCACCCTCTTATGCATTAAATGTTGCGGTGGGTGGTGTATACGCAATTTAGATCAAACAACATATATACCACTCGCTGCAACATTTAATGTTGTGTAGCAGGGTGGATATTGCTCACCCTGATTCTATCTACGATAGTAAGATGGCGGACTCGAAATGGCAAGGTGGGAGACTAGAAATTTGATTTATGTGACAAGTGTAATACCTAAAGTCATTGCAAAATTGGCCACGAAGAAGAGTGGGAAGGTGTCTTGGTAATGGGTTAGCAAAAGACTTAAAAGATACTCAATTTTGATTCATGTCCTTGAGATTTTGTCTTAGTTGTGTTTTAGGAATGTTAGTCAATTGTATTGCAGCCTCCACTTCCACATGCTAAAGATTAGCCTAAGACATTAATAAATCCTAGTAAGCACACTAGTTGTGGTTTTCATTTCATATAATGTTAAAAAACTCCATTACAATGTTATATATAGGTTTGAATGGCCACACTACCTACAAGAGTATATTCGGTAAACCCATGGCAGGTTAGTCCAAAAACATCTTTATGTTATAAACCATTGTGACCTTGATTTAGTGTATGTATTTTTTTGTGAAAATTGTGCAACGCTTAGAGACACTGATAGGAGCAAGTCATTTCTGACTAATATTAGAAGGTGAGATAAAGACATTATGTAATTTCTCTACTTTGAAATTTCTCTTTTCTGAAAATAACAGAGTTGTCATGGTGGTCAATGTGGTTGGAGGAATGGGAGAAGTGAGGCAAAAGGGCCCATAGACTTGGGACGTAGCATCCCTTGTCAGAATAGTCCTCACACCCTCACTATACATGACCTACACAACTCCTACAATAATTTTCAAGGGAAATTGAGGATACTTGTCTAACCTTAATGCCTGAAGAAATGGAGCATATTGCAACTAGGAGATTCATATATTGTGACTAGAAGATTCATATTCAAAAAAACATCTTATGTCTTTGTTCATAAATTATGACACTTTAAATAAAGTTAAGAATTTCAATTTTCAATATTTTTTATACAGTTGCAAAGAATATATATACATACTTTGAGGAGTGATGTTTTTTCCATTTAAAATTTGGAAAAACCTTTGTTTAAATATATAGAAATGAGAAAGAAAAATTCAAGGAAAATGTCAAAACAATGATTAAAAAACATATTTTATTGTTTAGAAAATATATTTTACCCTTCTTTAGGAAAACTCAATTCTCAAAAAAGGAGTGGAGCGTTTTTAGGAGAGATGGTTAAGCAAAGTGTTTGCTCTAGCTCTATATATTCAATTGGTTAACTTATGTATATGAACATTGCTTTGCCTCTGTAAGCCATGCTTGTTATTATAAAAATATTTTTTCAACAAATCATTATGTCAAAGTGGATGATCAACATTAACATTTTATTGACATTTCATATAACTATTTGAAGTTAGTTGGGGGAGAAATTGGAAGAAATCATTATGTCAAAGTGGATGATGAACATTAACATTTTATTGACATTTCATATAACTATTTGAAGTTAGTTGGGGGAGAAATTGGAAGAAATCATTATGTCAAAGTGGATGATGAACATTAACATTTTATTGACATTTCATATAACTATTCGCAGTTAGTTGAGGGAGAAATTGAAAGAAATGGAAAGGCTCAGATTTTCCATAGTATACACATTTGGTTATTTTCAATTATTATATAAAAAATCATAATCAAAATTGTAGATCATATGCAAGCTTAGTGAATGGTTATATGGGAGAGAGCTATCTTATTTTATTGGATTTTTTTATTTTTATTTTATAAATGCAGTAACCAAAGCTTTTAATGTGTCTTCATTATATAAGAAAATAAATTGGCTAAAGGTTTTATTTCTAAGATTGATTATTTATCTTTATTTGCAATTTAATTAAAAAAAATTATTAATATATTTATTTTTTAAGGTTTTACTTTTGTGTTTGAAGAGTTAGGTTATGAAATTTCGTAATCCATATTTATTTGTATAAGCTAAATTTTTTTGCTAAGATAAGGATCTATAAATGGAGTATAAGCTAAAATTTTTTGCTAAGATAAGGATCTATAAATGGAGTATAAGCTAAATTGTTTTGCTAAGATAAGGATCTATAAATGGAGTCAAATCTGAATCTCCAAATTAGACCCAGAAGACTCTTATTTTAATCAAGGCATAGTAAAACGTCAATCTGCGAGGGTGGCAGCACAACAGAACAAGTACCTCAAGGCCTTCAAAGAAGAGATATTTTTTGTTATTCACAGATAGAAAATTCAATTGTTATATGTCTTCTTCATCACTTGGGAATACTATTGTTAAACATAAGCATGTAGCAATGAAGTTGCAAAGGACTACTTGGTTTCTTTACGATATGGAGGACAAAATTATGGATTTCTCTAAAGATCCACTATAGGGTCATCAAATATAGTCCAATACAATGGATCTTAAGCTCGAATCTGAACCCCCTTCACTGAGAAGTATCAATCCTGGAATAAGCCCATTAGAGGAAGAAACCATAACAATTTTGGGTGAGTTGGCAAGACAACAATCCAGTGGTTTGATTCCTAACACAAGGTCAAATAACTTGTTAATCCATCACATCGACCTGCTTTAAAATCTTGGAAGGTATGGGGTGCATGATTTGAAAAGATGGGGTGTTTATTCTTGCATGTGTTTATTCTTGCATGATTTGAAAAGATGGGGTGTTTATTCTAGCTTTGTGCGCTCTTCATTTCTTAGCAAGGAGTTTTTTGTAAGTGTACAACTCAAGAAAGATTTCATCAAAGGTATGTTCATAAGTAATTTGATGAGAAAAAACACCATTCTTGAACCTTTGGCATCCAACCAGGAGGGTTTGGGACTAGGGACATCTAGGAAGAGACAAAAGTTTATTAAACAAAAGATAGAGGTGGTAAACCTACACTTAGGAGATAATATTAAATCGAATGAAGTTATGGAGCTTGAGGACTCAACCATTGCAGTTTTATTCCTGAGAAAACGTATGAATGGAGAATCCCTAAAAGTTTGGATAAAAGAAACCTTCTCTATGGTACTAGGTTACTCCCCTCTCTACATGTTATTATTTAAAGGTTGGATGATTTGGATCCTTAGGTCAATGAAGAATGTTGATAAAATTCTTCAGGAAAGATGGCAATGGGGCTTGCAATTACTCTCTCCTAAGAAGTGGCACCTAGACTTCGATGTCAATTAAGACCAAATGGGCTACTATCTAATCTAGGTTAGGCTACCAAGTCTACCTATTATCCTATGGTCAAATAAACTCTTTGATGAAATTGGTAAAGCACGGGTCTATTCTACAAAGTTGATAATTCTTACAGAGAGATACAAAATATGGGAATGGAAAGATTTCTAGTTGGATTGCCCCTCACAAATGGTCTATCTTACTATGTCACTATTATAAAAGGGCCATCTATTTACTATCAACCCTTTGACTATGAGGGGATCCCTTTCAATTGTGGAAGATATCATGTATACATGCATTTGGCGAAGAAATGTCCTCTTCCCAATAAATAGAAGGTTTGGGTTTGTAAGGAGTCTCAAGAGTACAAGAGTATCCCTCGGAGCCCAAGGAACAAGGCTCCTATAGAGGCTCTTCCTAAAAGTTGATCAAATGTTAACCCTTTGTTGGAATTGCCATCCGAGGAAAATAAGCAAAAATTGGAGCACCCACTAGAGAAACAAGATAACTTCAAGACTAAATTGGGTAAGAAACTCTCTCATCTTTTGTTTGATATCCCAAAGAATGATGATTTGTATTTTGGTTAATGGAAGGTAGGGTTAATAGATATGAACCGTTATCATAATGGTGACTTCCTTCCTATTTTATCTCGAATTAAAGAGGAAATGCATTCTACCCTCATTCCCTTGTATGGTTTGGGAGGGCCATTACCTTAGGTACCTGAAATCTCTGAGAAATATCATGGTCAGTCACTTGCAAAGGATACCCATAGTGGCTAACAAGTGTTAATCCCTAAATTGTGGCAAATTACCCCTTAATTGGGGAATATTACATTAGTATTGTTATTTTTTTATGTTGTTTTGGGTCCATTAGTTGTAATTATACCTCCTAATCTCCTATATATACCAAGGAGACCTTTTCATTTGGAATCATCTTGTACTTGTGAATTCATATGATGTATAAGGAGGTTTCCCCCTTGAAGAGGCTTATTATATGAGTTTATCTCTTTATCAAGGCATTGAGTACTTATTCTGAGGTTTTTATGCTATTTTGATGTTTGGTTCTTAACATTTGGTATCATAGCTAGATAATCCTCGGGACTGGCTTCTTCAAAACAAGTCTTCTTGGCATTTTCTCTACAAATTTTTTTTCTGGAAGGTTTCCGTATCAGGAATTTATATGGTGTAGAGGAGACATATAGAGCTAACTTGGGTACAAATTTTAGATCTTGGTTCTTTATATTTTTGGAGATACATTCTATTCACGTTAGGGTTTTTGACTAGTCCTCAAACTAGTATGAAACATGTCTTCTTGGAATTTTCGCTGCCAATTGTTTTCGGCTTTGTTCCAGGTTATGAAATTTTTATAGTACGAAAAAAGGATAATGAAGTATATTGTGTAAAAATTGCAGCCATTGATTCGTTGTACTATGAAATTTATTCTTTGAGGAAATTAGGGTTTTTGGTTGGTCCATATTTCAATGTAAAACAAGTGTTCTTGGGAAAAATATTATATATGAAGCTACAGACCTCCAAATTTTATGAGAGCTATCCATTGATTAGGGTACGGACCGAAGTTTTATTGGTACAAATTTCAAGTTCTAAAGTGAAGACAGTGACATGTGGCAGTCCATACAAGTTCACTCTCCTGAAATGGAAAAAACTCAACACATCTTGGGAAAGTTGTCATAAAATTATCTTGGAGAATCCAATCTTGGTCTAACTTGTGGGGTTGGAAAGAAGACACATCAAGATACCTCAGGACACAAATTTAGACTTGGAAGGGCTGAAATTGCAGAGGTACAGTAGAAGAAAGGTCGGCTAACAGAACAATCTCTAAATCAAGGTTTTAAAAGGTGGGTCTTTGTTTTTTGGAAATTTGCATATCTTTTGACTAGAAGATCCAATTGGGATGATTCAAAAAGTGGAATAAAATGGGATAAAAGGAGTATCACATAAAATTTGGAGAATCTTAGGGATTTTTAGGCACATACGTATTCTGACATCTCTAAACGTAGGAGTTGTCGTTACTTGTTAGCGCTACAACCTAGGGATAGTGTGGTTCTTCCACCTACCTAGAGTATATCGGAAGGCCCCTTTCGAATGGTTGCGCATTATATATCACTACTAAGGATTTGAGCTCCCATGTACCTAGTATATATCGGGAGACCCCCTAAAATCATGAGACCAACCGAGTAAACCATCTGGTCGTCTTGTTGCTATAGTACACTGAGAACAACACTCGGGGAGATCCCTCTCTAGTACTTGGGTAGTCGGATAGTATGGCTAAGGGCATGGCCAATCCTCCTTAGTTAGTGCCCTGAGATATTGGGATGATTACTATTGTTGGACCCCACACGTATATCCGAGAGCTATAGCACCTGACACTCTCTTATCTGTGAGGACCTCTATCTAGGCCAATTAGGAATTCCTACCTTGTAGTGATACTTGGCCAACATGCCACCCAAAAAGAAAACTTCTACACCAGATAATCCCTCAGATAGTCCTACTTGGACTCTTGATGAAGGTGAAGAAATGTGGAAGAACTTAGATGATTTACAAAAGAATACAGTAACAAAAGATTAACTACAAAGGATTATGGATTCAATTGAAGCTAAGCTAGAAGTGATGATGGATACTAAAATGGATGGCTTAAAAGGGGAGATCATGGAAGGGTTGAAAAATTTGCTAATAAAGAGGCCACCTAAAAGTGACAATGTATCCCATAAAATTCATGATGAGGACATGAGGAATATGAATCAAGACTGGAGAAACTCCAACTTTGGGTTGAATACCAACCACTTTCCCAAGATCAATATGAGGAAATTTGATGGGAAGGATCCAATCACATGGATACTCTAGATGGAGCAATTCTTTGATCTACATGACGTGCCACACACAAAAGGTACAAATTGCGTCCTTATATTTAGAACCTAATCAATTTGTGGGGTATTGATGGATTTTTTCTCACAAATCACTTGTCACTTGGACAATTTTCATGGAAGAAATGATAGCACACTATGAGGATACAAGGAGCAATACCTTCTTCAGCCAATTCCTAAATCTCAAGCAAAAGGGTGCAGCTGTGGAGCACATTGAGAAATTCCAAAGATTGAATATAAAGGTAACAAATATTTCGATTGAGCACTTGATTAATGTCTTCGTAGGAACTTTAAAGGATAACATTCAAGATGAGGTTCTCCTTTGGGAACCCAAATCATTAGAGAATGCGTTCAGGGTGGCAATTAACGTTGAAAGTAAAAATTTGGCTATGGCTACTAGAAGTACCACCCCTAACATCTATCGAGAGAATAATGTTCCTTCTTATAAACCACCTCAACCTACAAGGTTGACACCTCAACAATTGGAGGAAAGAAAAGAAAAAGGTTTATGCTTTAATTGTGACAACAAGTATAGTAAGGGACATAAGTGTGGTGTTAAGAAATTATTCTACATAGATTGTGAAGAGGAAGAAGAAGAAGAACAAGAACCATCTCAAGATGAAGATGTAGAAGAGATTTCTTCTGAAGAGATGACTCCCACCATATCATGTCATGCATTGGTTGAAATTAACACTCCTCAAATCCTCAAGATCGAAGGATATATCAAAAATAAAAAGGTAATAGTAATAATTGATTATGGTAGTACTCATAATTTCATTCTTTGTAAATTAGCTAAAGGACTCAATTGCTTTATATATCGAGTGCCAGAGTTTCAAGTAATGAGTGCAAATGGATGAACTATCAATTGCTTAGGAAAATTCCATAAGATCAATCTTACTATGGGGGAATATGTAATGAATAGTCCAATGATTGTTATACCCATGGGTGGTGTTGATGTTGTACTAGGGGTCCAATGGTTACAATCATTGGGATCAATGGCTTTTAATTTTAAAAACTTTTCATGAAATTTTCATTGGAAGGAAAGGAATGTGTGTTAAAGGGTATCACAAGGAAACCCAATAAGGTGGTAAGCTCTAATGACATGAAAAATTTATTGAAAAAGAGGCATTAGGGTGTAATTGTACAACTATGTTCACTAGATTTTCAAACATCTAAGCCATCTATTCCCCTAGATCTCCAAGGAATCATTGATAAGCATTCCAAAGTATTTGAAGATATTCCCAGAGTCTTCCACCCACTCGCAATCATAATCATGCTATTCACTTAATTCTTGGGACTGTTCCTCCTAACATCAGGCCTTACCGATACCCTTATGCCCAGAAGAGTGAAATTGAGTGTATGGTTGAAGAAATGTTAGAGGCTGGCATTATTAGACCTAGCCAAAGTTCTTACTTGTAATATTCCAGATATAAAAAAGTATGCAGAACATAAATAAATAGATAGAAATGGCAGATGAACAACAATATAACCAAAACAACAACACAATAATACCAAAATGATACCATAATAACACCAGAAAGAGCACTTTGATTACTGAGAGAAATGTTCATTTGCCTCTTCGCGGGGGCAATCTCCAGCAGAGCAAAGCTCTATTACAATAATATCCAAGACAAAATTTCTCATGCCCTCGACTCATATTTATAATAAATATGTCTATCAAAAGAACCATCTAGAGGAAGATCCTTCTAGAAGCAGAAGCTTCTATTAGGTCTTCTTACATTGGACTTATTCTTCCTTATTACTAGGCCTTATTAATATTGACCTTTATTACATCGAAATATATTATTCTACCTACGTGAGGGGTTAGGCACGTCCTCCCCCTTAAAAACAACCATGTCCTCAAGGATTGAGATGTGGAAATTGCTACATAATGGTAGATGGTTCCAAAGTGGCATCTACTGGAGTTGTATCTTTCCACTAGACTAACACTTCTTTGATGGTTCACTGACATTGATGATGCTCATCCTGGTCCAAAACTGCTTGTGGTTGTAGCCAAATGGATCCTTCTTCATCCAACTCGAGAAGGTTGGTTTGAGTTTGGCACTTAGTTCCAATAACCTTCTTTAAGCAAGAAACATAAAAAAACAGGATGGATCTTAGAATTACTGGGCAAAGGTAACTGATAGGCCACCTGTCCCACACACTTGAGAATGGTATAAGGACCATAAAATTTGGGTGGGAGTTTCTGAAAATGGTCAGCCTTGAGGGAAGTTTGCTTGTAAGGTTGCAGTGAAAGAAACACTTGATCCCCTTCTGCAAATTGGCGTTCAGAGTGACCTTGATCTGCTTGTTGTTTCGTGTGATTCTGGGCCATGACCAAATTCTCTTTGAGGGTATGGATAATAGCCTCTCGAACTGTAAGTGTTTGGTCAACTGCTTGCACCTTCGAGACACCTGAAAAATATGAGAGAACTGAAGGTGGATTTTTTCCATATACCGCTTCAAAAGTAGTCATGCAGGTAGCTATATGGTACAAAGTGTTGTACCACCATTCAACTAGTGGTAACCATTGAGCCCACTGATGTTTCCTTTCCAATGCAAAACACCTCAAATATGTTTCCAAACACTTGTTGACAACTTGAGTTTGACCATCAGTATGGGGATGATAAGTTGTGCTAAGATGTAATTGGGTGCCTTGTAGCTTGAACAATTCTTGCCAAAAATTGTTGGTGAAATTTGGGTCGCGATCAGAAACAATAGAATGCGACATGCCATGAATCTTGAAGACCTGATCCATGAAAAGTTGAGCCACAGTGGATGTTGTAAATTGGTGTTTAAGAGCACATAAATGGGCATACTTGGAAAGATGATCAACTACCACCATGATGACTGATTTATTTCCCAATTTTGGTAAGCCTACAATAAAATCCATAGAGATATCCTGTTAAATAGCAGGTGGAATCGAAAGAGGTTGTAGTGTGCCAAGATATTTGAACATTTCTCCCTTGTTGCGTTGACACACATTACATTCAACCACAAAATTATGAACGTCCCGTTTCATACCATCCCAGAAAAAACAATGTTTGACCCTGTCATAGGTTTTGGTAAACTCAGAGTGCCCAACTGTGGGTGTAGCATGAAGCTTAGAAAGTACTGGGGATTTAAGTTTTAAATGTTTACTTAAATACAAACGACCTTTTTATCGAAGCTCATCATGGAGCCAAGATTTACTTGGGGAAATTGGATAATTTGACTGCAATTGTTGTATCAGATGCGAACTTTTGGGATTGTGTATCCATTCTTGGCGAACATCTTGGAGCCAATCTGGTACAATGAAGGAGAGATAAAAAAGGGAACCTTCATCTTCATATTTTTTGGAAATTGCATCAACAACCACATTGTCTTTTCCTTTCTTGTAAATGATCTCATAATCATTTCCAAAGAGCTTAGTCACCCATTTTTGTTGCTCTGGGGAGGAAATGTGTTGTTCCAGAAAATACTTGAGGCTTTGACGATCTGTCTTAATTTGGAAGCGTTTCCCAAATAGATAAGGGTGCCAAAGATCCATGACATGCATAATAACCAACATTTCCTTTTCATAGATTGATTTGCCCAAATTTTGCTCAGACAATTGTTTGCTGCTAAAGGCAAAAGGCCGACCCTCTTGCATAAGGACAACGCCAATTCCTTTTCCTGAAGCATCACATTCCAGGACAAAGGTCTTTATGAAATCAGGAAGGGTTAGGACTAGAGTGGTGCACATGGCCATCTTCAAGGTTTGAAAAGCCTAAGCAGTTGTTGGAGTCCAAGTGAAAGAATTCTTTTTAAGGAGTGCACTGAGAGGTGTTGCAATCTTTCCATAATTCTTAACAAACTTGCGATAATAACCTGTTAAGCCCAAAAATCCACTCAAGCTTTTGAGAGTATTTGGGTGAGGCCAATCTTGCATAGCTTCAATCTTTTTAGGATCCACCCTGACGTCGACCTTGCCAACAATATGACCCAAGTGCTTGACTTTTGAGGCACCAAAAGCACATTTAGATTATTTCAGGAAAAGTTGGTGCTAAGAGAGTAGATGGAGAACTTGATCCACATGAGAAAGATGGTAGGTCCAGGTTTTGCTATATATGAGGATATCATCAAAGAAAACTAAGAAAAAATGACAGAGAAAAGGATGGAAGACATGATTCATGAGGCTTTGTATAGTGGAGGGAGCATTACACAAGCCAAAGGGCATGACCAAAAAGTCATAGTGGCCCTCATGAGTTCTAAAGGCAGTCTTAGGAATGTCTTCCTCCTTCATATAGATCTGGTGGTAGCCAGAACGAAGATAAAGTTTAGTAAAGAAATGGGTGCCACTCAATTCATCCAAGAGGTCATCAATGACAGGAATGGGAAAATTGTCTTTAATGGTGAGTTTGTTAAGGGCACAAAAGTCAAGACACTTGCGCCAAGAACCTTCTTTCTTAAGGACCATGACCACATGAGAAGAATGGGGGCTCATACTAGGGAGGATAACACTTGCGTTGAGTAGTTCTTGAACCATTTTCTCAATTTCATTTTTTTGGGAAAAGGGGTGACGATAGGGATGGATATTGGGAGGAAGGCTTCTTGGGACAAGGGGAATGGAATGATCATAAACACCATTGGAAGGAGGGAGTCCTTGGGGAGTGGAAAACACCACTTGATGTTTGGAGAGGATGGATTGGAGGTCCTGCAACACAAAGGGTGTCTCAGTTGCTTGTATGGCATGGAGTTAGGCAATAATGCCATAATGACCTTTTTTGAGCAGCTTTTCCATGCGATGGGAACTAATGATATCTAGGTAACCATCGATGATGCCTTGGAACTTATATTGGTGGCCCTCCTGGTCGAATTGCATGGTTAATTCCTTAAAATCCATGAGAATGGGACCCAAAGTCCTTAGCCATTCTGCACCCAACACAATGTCACAACTGCCCATGTCGATAGCAAACATATGAGATTTTAGGTGGTATTAACCAATTTGGAGACACATTTTTACAACTCCCTCCATATTTCATGGACCTACCATTGGCAATCATGATTTGGAAATTATTGACTGCACAAATATAGCAATTAGTTTCTTGGGCAATGTGGCGATGAATAAAATTATGAGTGCTTCCACTATCAACAAGAATGATGACCTTCCTATGCCTGATGTAACCAATTAGCTTGAGGGTTTGGGGAGCAGAGAAGCCAATGAGAGCATTTAGGGAAATGATCGGTTCTACTTCAGGAGGGTCTAATGGAGGGGTTATGTTAGTGGGTTCAGGTGACATGGACACAAGGGGAGCCTCAACATCCTCTTCCGAAACATCCTCCAAGATGGCCATAAAAATATTTTGTTCCGTACACTTGTGTCTTAGAAAATATTTGTCATCACAATTATAACAAAGGCCTTTGAGTTGGCATTTAGCCATTTTTTCCCTGGTCAATTTTTGGATCTTTAGTGGAGTAGAAGGAGGAGTGGGAGTTATTGGTTTAGTGCGAGGAATAAAGGAGGGTTTTTGGTTTTGAGAAGAGACAACCTATTGTGCTTCCTTAGCTCTTTTAGTAGCCTCCACCCAACTCTGAGGCCGAGCCATGAGAATATGGGCACAGATCTCATCCTTGAGGCCATTGATAAAACATTCTCAGAAAAAATCATCAGACATGCCCTCTGTATGGAAAGCTAGTCGCTCAAAAGCAGCTATAAAGTCTTCCACTGTGCCAAATTGTTTCAAAATTTTCAAACAACGTATATGGTTGGTGTCAATGTTAAAGCGTTCATAAAGCTCTGCCATAAAGTGTGTCCAAGCAGCATACCCCTGTGGGCATTTTTTCTCCATTTCCACCATTGCCAACGTTCTTGATCTAGATGGAGAACACCATACCAGAGTTTGGCCAACTCATCTATAATGTCGTACAAAGAGAAATAATGTTCCATTTGAGTTACCGAGCCAGTGGAATCTGAGCCATCAAATTTGGTCACATATACACGTGAAAGGTGTAGGTCACGCCGAAAGTGATGGGGCTGAAAATTTTGGTAATGAGATGAAGTTTCACCTTTGATATGCAAAGGTGGGTCAGATAAGGGAGGATCTGCAGGGATATGCAGCTTGGTGCAGATAATCGTAGCGACAGATTCAAGTTGGGTAGTAATGTCGTGTTTGAGGTCTTGTTTGAGTTCCTTGATTGAGGCGACAATGGAGGAATGCATGTTTTTATTGATGGTGGAAATATTGGCACTAAGTTGTCTCACTTCTTATTGGGTCTCTGTGAAATTAGAGTGCAAGGTATTGAAGCGAGCTTCCAAGTCTTGGCTACGAGTATGGGCCATGATGATGAGGGAACCGAAAAGGGGTGGGTGGGGCCACACAAAAAATGGGTTATGGGTGAAGTGTATCATAACGATCAGGGCGATGATTTGAATCCAATGGGGTAAATCTCAAATAAGGGTGTTGGGAGGGGGTCGGGTCCACAAGAAAAAACAAATTGCTGAAAAATGATAGGTATGAATGTGATAAGGGTGAAGAGAGAAATCCAACTGAATAGGTCTCAAATAATGGTGCCAAGAAATCCAAACTTTTTTATTTTTTTACACCTGCAGAGTTATACTCTGATCTAGAGAATATTGTAGTGATGAAATGCCCAAATGCTTAACATGAAGAAATGTGTAGTAATTTCGCAACCCAAATGTAGGAGATACAGTTGTGCGACAATAGATCTTGTCTGTTCTGTTTTTGTTTCCATCCCCAATTGTTAGGTATTCAAGGGTTCTACAGAAAAGGGTTGCCCTATGCTATAGCTCTTCAATATATGTGCGGGGTCCAACAGTAGTACTCAACCCAATATCTCAGGGCACCAACTAAGGAGGCTAGACCGTGCCCTTAGCCATACTACCCAGGTACTAGAGAGTATCTTCCCAAGTGTTGTTCTCGGTGGAAATATAACAGTCACACATCTGATCAGTTTATCTATGGAGGGCTTCAGAAGATCTAGGTCGATCCGTATACAGGTGTTGTCGGATGCGCTACCACTCGAATGTGTACCAACAAGGGTTACAAGGGTGGCCAACATATGTGCACTTAAGTACCACTTATATTTCCTGCATGTATGAATCCCCGATTGTGGGTTTACGCATTGAACAACAGATCCTTATACCTTAAAGACATCAGAATATGTCTCTACCTTGAAAACAATTAACCCACAATTTTCTGTCGAGGAAGGTGCTCTGATACCACTTGTAATATTCCAGATATAAAAAAGTATGCAGATCATAAATAAATAGCTAGAAATGACAAATGAACAACAATATAACTAGAACAATAGCACAATAATACCAAAATGATACCAGAATAACACCAGAAAGAGCACTTTGATTATTGAGAGCAATGTTCACTTGCCTCTTCGAGGGGGTAACCTCCAACAGAGCATAGATCTATTACAATAATATCCAAGACAAAAGTTCTCATGCCCTTGACCCCTATTTATACTAAATATGTCTATCAAAAGAACCATCTAGAGGAAGATCCTTCTAGAAGTGGAAGCTTCTATTAGGTCTTCTTACATTGGACTTATTCTTCCTTATTTCCAGGCCTTATTAATATTGACCTTTATTACATAGAAATATATTATTCTACCTACGTGAGGGGTTAGGCCCCTAACACTCTGCATTGATGATAATGGTACTCAAGAAAGAGGGCTCATGGTGTATGTGTCCAGATTATAGAGAGCTCAACAAGATCACCATTAAAGATAAGTTTCCCATTCCCTTCATTGATGAATTTTTAGATGAACTACATGGAGAAATCTACTTCATAAAGTTGGATCTTCATTTAGGGTACCATCAAATTAGAATGAAGGAAGAAGATCCCAATTCAAACTATATTTCCAGAACTCTACGATGAAGGAAAAATCATATTAGAGCCTGAAACTATCACTAACACAAGAATTCATCAGCTGAGGAATAGAACAATTTCAGAGAATCTTATTAAGTGGAAGAAAGTACCTGATGAATATTCTAAGTGGGAAGATGAGTCTTTTATACAAAATCATCTATAACTACTCAAGCATTGAGGACAACACTTGTCTGAAGGGGAGGGGCATGTTAATCCTTAAATCATGGCACATTACCCCTTAATTGGGGCATATTACATTAGTATTGTTATTTTATTTATGTTAGTTTGGGTCCATTAGTCGTAATTGTACCTCCTAGTCTCCTATATATACCAAGGAGACCTTTTCATTTGGAATCATCTTGTATTTGTGAATTCATATGATGTATAATGAGGTTTCCCCCTCGAAGAGGCTTATTATCTGAATTTCTCTCTTTGTGAAGGCGTTGAGTACTTATTCCGAGGTTTTTATTCTATTTTGATATTTGGTTCTTAACAACAAGCCTCTTAATTATAATTTCAAATATAGAAAGAGAGGAGCGACCCTTATTTTTTTGGGAGGAATAACAGGAGGACCGAGGCTCCTCGAAACAATTAGTTCTCCAAACCTTGCCAGACATGTCGAAAATCCCTCATTTCATAGGCACATAAGTAAGCTACCTCAAAATTTAAAAGTAAAAGACATATGTCCTTGATTTGGTTCCTTAGAGAAAATGCCCCCATAAATGTTCCCAAATGATTTTTCTAACCCTAAATTGCATAGGATTGCCCAATTCCTAAAAAAAATGGCCCTTTAAAGATTAATTAAAGTTCACAACCCATATATCATTTTCTTGCAAGAGATTGTGATATATGGGGAGAAGGTTATTAATGACTCGACAAGAATTTTAAAGGGTTAGGATTTTTGCTTTATTGATGCTTTAGGAAGATTTGGGGGGAATATCATGGGATGGAAAAAAGGATCATTGATTCTAACTAACTTCCAGGCATTTGTATCAGGGCTAGGAATTACACTTTGCTCATTAGACATGGGAAAATAAATCACTTGTATAAACATTTATAGGCCTTATTCTCTAAACAAGAGTCATCGTGACTTCTTGTTTGCAAATAACAATTTTATCTCACAAGAAGGAAAAATAGATGTTAAGGTTGCAAAGTTGAATTCACAACTTGAACTTTTCGAGGCTCAATTAAGTACAAATAATTAGAAATGATCGAAGTGTTGGTAATGCATATTTAGTAGACAATATTTAATTGCATTTAATATGATTAACATATGAAAGTGATTGACTTGTTTGTCTTAAGATTTCGAGATAATTTCATGGATTGTTGTACATATTGCAATGAAAGGATTATATGAATAAATACTTACAATTGTTGGGTTGATTGAAAGTACAAATTATAGGTAGAATGGTCTTAAATATGGCAATGATTATAAGTCCATAACAAAGACTTGGTGCTACCACATGCAAGAACCAAACATTATGAAAATAATCTCATACTTGTGAAATCTAATTTTTGTATGAAACAAGTTTGAAACAAAAGATCTATGATTAAAATCATTAATGATGATACTTCATGGTAGCTATATGTATATGATCTAGGTGAGATGATGGATATGTCTTGGAAGGAAAAATGATGGTTGTTGACATTGAAGAGGACGTAAAAAATGCCTATGTAGTGACACTAGAAACCTATGATGTGCCTTGAGAGCAATTGATATGTGTTATGTTATGTTAGAGTAAGACATGGGGATGTCTTGAGTGTAAGACCCTACAAGTCTCATAGATCAAATCTCTAAGAAAATTAGGTTCAACAACATGTTTGAAAACAATTTCTCTCATGAATGCCTTGTAATCTTAAGTTCAAATAGGCACAACATTTTTCCTTGCTAGAACTCTCTCGAACAACTGAATGCTCTATACAACATGTATGTTCAAGCTTCAATTTGAATATTCCATAAATGATGGTTAAACTCTAATTGATTTGCTTCTCTCATCTCTTCTCTTGTTAGTATTGGTTAAACTTAGTAAACTTAATGGGCCATGGAAACCAAACCCAAATCCTCAAGTGTTCATTATTTTACCTATGTAATTGTAGTGAGGGAGCATAGGAAGACAATGGAAATAATAATTGAAAGAAACATGTGAAAATTGTATAGGAAACCATCGAGGACAAAGGGAATGATGTCCAATGCACATAATTCGTCAAAGATGACCTAAAGATTGAAAACACATGTGTGTTCAAAGTACCCTCAGATTAGATGATGATCACACCATTATGAGCCAGTAACTTAGACTTTTAGTTTTCTAAGCACTTTCTGTAGGACCGTATGTACTCATAGATAATTAACTGGCGTAAAAATAATATTAATGATATTTATCTATTTTATATTCGAAATGTGAAATAACACAAGGTTTGAAGCAAACAATTCAACTTAGAGTTGTTCAAATCCAAAGGGATAATGGGCAAGCATGTGTTGTGCTCTCCAAGCCATCAGTAAGGTAGCCATGTCATTGGTATTAGATAATATAGAGAGTGTTAGCTGTCTGATAGCTTCATGAAATTTATTTACAACATATAATGGTTGCTTAGCGAATAAACAATATTTGTGTCTTATTTTAAATGTTGAGTTTTTTCACATCACACTCAGATGCATGAATTTATGGGCTAAAGTATGTGGTGTATACTCAAATATGACATAGTTTTTAGGTGATGTAAATTGGGTGTTGATAGTTGCTTGAGTTTGTCAGCTTTATCCCAATGTTCATGCTAGCATGTTGGTATCTCATTTCTTTCATATTATACTTAGTGGAACTAGTCATTTACTCGACCCATTGATGTTGTGGGTCCAAGTTTATGTAACTAATATGATGAAATAAAAAGGAATATGAACATGGGAAGCATTAGAGACTGATGACAAGTTTTGTTTTGATCCTAGAAAATTGAGTTGTACTTCAAGTGGGGAATTTAATCAGCCATCAAGTATTTGTGTTCATGCACGACAACTACCATTTCAAAACCAAGTGATTTATTATGATAACTATGCTTGATTGAACATTTTTTGCCCAACACATAAATTTTTTTATTCAATTTTATGGACTAAAGCATGTATGCTATAATTTGAACAATCAAGAACTTTCTTGTATGTTGTATGCTTTACTTCTTTATTCCCAAAGATGTTTCAAGTAAGAGCCAAAATAAGTTAGGTTTTATGGGATGAATGCTCCAGATAAAACTTCCCTTGATCGATTTTTTTTTAGGTGTGATCATTGCAAGGACTGAGGTCCATTATTATATGATTAAGAATTTTTAATTTTAGTTTATTCTAAATCGAGGACATTGCAATTAGGGACTGGACTAGACAAGGTTTAGTGATTATTGGCGGAGATCTAAATTTCTTTGCGGGGGATTCCAAGGATTGGGGACCAATAGCTCAGGTGGATAAACTCTTATTATTCTTCATTAAAAAAGTAACCCTAATCCGAAGAAATAAGAGGATAGGGAAGCCCAAATAAAAAAAAATATTGGATAGGATTTTAATTATAGAAGTGTTATTGCACAATCTGTAGATTGGGAAAATCCCAACTCAACCCACATAAGTGTGACAACTATGGGAGTACCTACCCATTGTCACCTTAGATAGACACTCCCTTCGCTTTAGTGATGACAAGTCACCACAAGGGAGGAATCTTGATGATCATAGGGGGATTGAGATGGAAAGTGAAATAATGATTAATGGATCCCCTATAGGTCTAGTTTGGATATGAATATAGGGCTTGAAAAAGAGTCTTGTGGAAGGGTATATGGTTTCCAAGTGTTGTGCACATGCTAAACAATGTTAACCCTGCCTAGAACAAGACAATTGACAATAAACCAAACCTCTAATCAATGGGGAATTAGAAAGATAAGCTTGTTGTCCCAAATTGCAGCAGTATGGAAATATATAGATCAACAGATAAAGATGTTACTGGCTGCAAAATTTACTATCCAAAACATCAAATAATTATTGGTTAATCAAGCCCTAAACATGTAGATAATATCCCAATGTTTAAACATAAGCTTTTATGGCTAAATAGGGTTGAAAAAACGTGTTATCAACAATATATTAGGGAAGACTTGTGGCTATAGAATACTTTTTCTACAACAACAATTTCTAGCTAATGAAATTCACAAGAAAAGCTCTTAAATAAAATCCCTTGACAAGAAGAATAATTAGCACTTTTTACTTGAAATTTTAGCAGTAGAAAGAGTGACCAAACATGATAAAAGAGAGTTTGCAACAACCCTAATGGATTTATTAATAATTTTATAATAATGAGAGAATCAATTGGATAAATAAGATGCCTTAGAGGCTCAAGCAAACTTGTAACATGAAGAACAAATTTCAACTTAGACAATTGCAAAATCTCTATTTTTCATGTATACCAATGCAATGATTTTAGATCTCCAATGCAAATTAGACTAGTGCCTTATCAATTGGGTCAGGAGGTCTCTTAATGTAAGGGCTCATTGTGTTACCTCACTAGGGGTGTAAGCCTTTTTACTCCGTAGGGACAACAAGACTAGCAAGGTAAATATAGGAGGGTGTAAGCCTTTTTACTTCTCCTAGCAACCTTTTCAAATTAACTTATCCAATAAAAATGTGACATATCTTAGTGGAGGGTGTATGAATTTATACTCCTTCAAGGGTTTAGACATGAATAACCATGAAACAAGAATAAAAACCAACTATATGCAGAAATTTCCTTACCAATTTCAATAGATATCAAGATAAACCCTCTTCTTCCAAGTAATATTCCACCACAAAACAAGAAAAAACATCCAAGAGAGATAGTGCACCACTTTCTTCCAATAGACAAGTAACTAGCATCCAAATAACACAAGAGAGAGAGATATGATTTTCCCAAGTAAGGTGAAAATTTCACCCAAACTTTATGTAATTCTCAAGTGTGATATGTCTAAAATGAAAGTGACAATGTCTATTTTTATACATGACCTTGTAAAAACAATTTGCCCACTTGAATTAGGGTAAAACACAAATTAGGGGGGAMGACCTCCTAATTTTCCCCTTTTACAAAACATAATTGAATTTTACAAAATAAGCAAGCCCTAAAAGATGATGTCATRCCCTCTAGGGGTGACGTTTTGGCATAGTGAGCAAGTGGTTGATCTATTTGAGGGAGACATTGGGCCTCCAAAGGCCAATTCTTCAAGGTGCAAGGGTATTCCTCCATCAAAACATGCCAATTCATCATCAAATCACCCATCACCGTCAAACCCTATCCTTCTAAGTGAGACACCATACGCTAGAAGAGTAGAAAGTGGCCTCCAAAGGCAAATGTTGGGGCTAAGAAGGCTAGTGAGTCACATCCAAGAGATAATCAAGTTCCTCCAAAGGAAATGTCCCTCTTCCAAGTTGTCCAAAAGAGAGGGGGTGCACTTTCCAACCTATGGACTTCATGCCCCAAATGAAGGTCCAAATGATCTTGTGCCTTCACAATCAAACTTTCACCTGTTAAGGACCTGCAAAGAAAAGAAGGTACGCCCTCCAAGGGTCCACAAGTCACAATATCATGCCAAGTAATCCATATCTAATAAAATAAGCACCTGAACATGTGCATTAAATCCTCTCTTTTCAAAATAAACAAATTCTCAAAGACCTTATATACAATTTTCCAAATTTATATATGGGAGGGGTGTCATAATGCCCTATTGGGTAAACCAATTCCCCGAGTAGGGGAAGTTTCCAAGGAGAAGCCTCTTTAGGTCATGTAATTAATGTGAGGTGGATGAGGTTAAACTTCTAGGTATGGGGTTTCATGACATACACGGGCTCGTATTGTCTCATTTATGGGCGCCTTTGTTGAGAGCTAGCCACGTCTCTTTTCTCTTTTTGTTTTTTAAGGCATATTTTTTCCAAACCCTTTATTAGCCATTTACTTTGCATGTGTCAACAAGTTGAAGACAATAAGGGGAACTAAAAAGGAAATGAGTAGCCCACATACACTCTACCTTAGTTTGCATTCCTTTCCAATTTGAAGTCAATAAGGGGCACTAAAAAGGAAATGCATAGCCCAAAAATGCTCTACCTTAGAAAGTTTAGGCAATTGATTAATTATTTATTTTATGGGTCCCTTACTTTTATTTTATGAGAAGATTTCCATTCCTCTCCAGATCCCATGGAGAGAATTTATTGAATGATTTTACTGATAGGTCACCTTGGAGCCTAATGGGCCCTTCTTCCCATGAAATGAGGTACATGCCCTTGAATAAGCTCGAAAACCTAAAAGGTTGGGAGATGGAAAGGAAGAAGTGACAGAAGGTGGTAAGTATGAGCGATAATGGTATGATGACCCTTCAAGGAGACCCCTGATAGCAACCATTTCCCTAAGGGTGGCCACTTACTAGGAAACCATGACACTCACCAAGGTGAAATAGGGAAAAAATATTTTTTTTCAAAATCAAGAAAGGATTTTTTGCAACATGTTCAAATGCTTGAATTATTAGAATGACACTTACCACAACACCAGACTTGTTACCTCATGGAGAAAGACCTACTCTCATATGTGATCCAATCTAGGTGTGGTGGACATTGTTGCCATTGATTGGATGGTGATGTGTGGTGAATGAAGGGATTTGCATGCTAGGCTACCTCTTAGTACTCCATGTTTGCAACCTAAGGGCCTTGAGACATCATCTCCTTAGTTATCCCTATAAATGGGGGATAACAAGAAATTTTTTTAGATGAAGATGTCAGATTATTCCATTGGGTTTCCTCAAGAGGTGACTCAGACCACAATCATGTGCTCTTGGAGGTGGTTCCAATACAAGAGAAGCCTCCCAACCCCTTCAAAATAAATCTTGAATGGTCAAAAGGATGAATATTTCCTAAATAAACTAAAAGATGCTTGGAATCCCTTTGATGATTCTCTCGATGAATCAACCCCCATTCAATTCCTTCAAAACCTAGAGGATTGTTGGACACACCTACCACACTTAAAGGGGGGGTGAATGAGTGTGGGGATATTTTTCCCAAAACTTCCCTCTTACACAAAACTCATTAGTTAGCATTCAAAATTTACTCATTACTTCATTTCTATCATTAATAATCAGTTAGATGTGAACACACATCAACAACATATATCAACAATATATCATCAACAAATCATCTCCACAAGGAACACAAGATGTATGTACAATTGTTTCTTTTTATTATGGACTTCAATCCTTGGGGTTTTTCAGCAACAACTGAATAGAGTAAAACTCCACAAGAGCACCAGCTCTATAATGAAAGACTCAGATTACACCCTCAACGCCAACTGAGATGAGGCAACAATCCTTAACAAATATCAATCTGTACCATAAACAAGTGCATCAACCATGCACCAACCTATGCCAAACAACCTGTAATCAACCTGTACCATAAACAAGTGCATCCAACCATGTACCAAGTATATACCAATCATGTGTCAACTACTCATAAAAAATGACTCATCAATATGTACCAACATCAT
>ML826821.1:43053-54251 GCA_009831015.1 Picea engelmannii
CCTTTGATGGGGTAAGTTGTGGATAATAATTTTGAATTATAAAAAACATTGAAATTATTGCGTAGGGAAATAGATTGAATTGGAACTTGAATACCTTTCGACCGATATCGACCTTGAGGCCACATTAACGAAAATTTTAACCTGCAGTTGAAAACAATAGAGATTAGTAAGTTGTAAAGAAAATTGGTTGAATGTGAATTGGATTCAAATCATGCTCGCTGAACTTACCCTTTTGTTTCCATAAGAACTTATCTCCGTTTTGTGTAACTCAAGGTATGTAATTCTCTTCTGCAAGGAATATGGTTACCCAAATGAATTTATTAATCACACAGAAGAAAATAAAAGGACACTTTGGTTGGTAAAATCAAGTAACAAAAATATATACCTATGTTGACCTCTCGATTCGAATCCAAAGTTGTAAGAAGCATATGACACAATAACTGTGGAGAAATCCCTCGATGGTTTGATGGGTTTCCTCGCAATAATAAAAGGAACCCATCATTAAATGATACCCAATGATATTGATAAAAACAAAAAATATATTCTAAGCAATAACAATATACACAAGGTTGAATACCCAGTAAACCACGGTCAATGTGAATTCTTTGGTTTGGAATCCACTTAGTCAAAATAAAATACTATTGCTATGAAGAGAACTTAATCCAAATCTATGAGATTTTCATTTGTCTGTTCATAGTGAAGCTTAGAAAGAAATAGCCAAAAGATGTAGATTAAAGAGTAAAACTGAAAAAACAAACAAAATTCATTTAAATATATAAGACTTGGCATCTTACATCTCACTACAGGAGGACAATACATAGACCCTTCTAGTGTTTTACTTTGGGGTCGTGCCTTAAAGGGTTTCGGTTCAACGATATATGTTTCTATAATACATACAGAGTGTTTTCCAAATACAATGACAAACTATGGTTGTTTGAATACTGATAGTAACAAGAAAACTTATTGAAAAAATCAATATCATGAAGGGAGAGTAAAATCATTACCATAATCATTGTTTGGGGTTCTATCTTAGGATAGAATTATCACAAGTAACGCTCAGGATAAAAAGCATATCAGTTCCTAAACAAAAAATATATACCATCCGATCTTGTGTAATGGTAGAATCTAACACACGGTGCCATCCAAACAATATTAATAAACGCTCTGGGTATATTTATATATATGATTTTACCCTTAAAAAAAGAATCCCATGATGGTTCATTACAAACGTATGCGTAGAGAAGCATTACAAAAATCGAGAGAAGAACGAGTTTTCATTCTTGAATATGGGTAAAATGAAGAATTAAGGATCTTCCCTTCCTGTCTATATTCATAACAAATAAATTTCTTACCTAAACCAAGCAATGACTATAGGAATGGAAAGATGCATCATGAGTTGCATGATACAGTTTAATATAGTCATCCTCCCCAAGAGTTCAAAGGATTCCCTTTTTCAAACAAAAACTAAATTCAAAAGAACATTTTGTCTACATAAGAATGGATAATCGAGAAGAACTACAAGTGAATGCTTCATTGCGTAAAGGATGAGAGTCAACAAAGAACCTAAATCCATTTACATTTCCAAGACCATTTTTATTGAGCCCTTAACGTGTACCCAATTTCAGTGAAGGGTACATCATCTTCCAAGAAAAATAAAAGTTCCATGTGATATAGGAAACATGGACGTATATGGCTGGCAGAAGCTATGCAGTGGTTGTTGGGTATGTGTTATATTATTTGCACGAGTAGTTTTCTATTTCCATGGGACCGCATTATATTTAGGTGGTTTTTTGGCACATGGTTTCTTTGCCGATGGTTTTCTATTTCCGGTTAATAAATTAGGGTTTTTTGACTAATCGAGGTCATTGGGTTAGGGTTTTGGATGCCGCTAGCTCCTATATGTATTTTGTATTGTAAACATTGTAACACAATGAATGAATATAGAATATGCTGGTTTTCCCGGTTTGAGTTTCTAGGGGATAAATCTCGGCGTAATATTTGTGTTTTCCATTGTATCTTTTCTGTTCTTTTCTGAATATCTGTTTGCAGTAGATATTGTACAAGGTTAGAATTTACAGTGGTAGAGAATGAGTACTTGGTCCTTAATTACATAATGTACATGAAGTGTACAACAATAAACTCAGAAGTAAACCTACACTAATGTGTCACTGCCAACATTAAGTGTTGAATCCGTTTCCATCCATGTCAACATTATAAAATCAAAAAGGCCTTGGGTCTTGATTCTTTTGGTTAATATTTTCTACCTAAGGTATTTTAAATCTAGAGGGTTTAACTTGAGCTATTATATATTTTTTTTATAGTTGAAAATATCTCATTTAAAACCGTTGTATCATCTAGTGACTTAACGTAATCCTTAATATATTTGGAATGTCTTCCAAACACCTAAGGAAAAACTTGGAGTTAATCCTTGACTAGGATGTGAAGATAGTCATTGTTTTGTTGAAAATCTTTTTGGGCTTAGGTTAATTCAGATTATCCTAAACTATAGAATTCTAAGAAGATAATATGGTAACAAGTAAAGTGTTGGGAAGAACCCAATTATACATTAGGAATATAATTGTCTTTCCTATTAAACAAAGGGATGACGAACTTCGGTTATATATGTGGTTAATTCTTAAGATCTTGTCCATAAAGTTTTACATGGATTCATCTAATACTTAGGTACATATTTACCTTAGTTCATATTTCTCTTTCACATGGATTCATCATATTTCTATTTCACATGGATTCATCTAATACTTAGGTACACCTTTACCTTAGTTCTTCTCAAAAAAAGAATTTTTGAACTGGGTACAGTAGTAGGCTGTAATGCATGAAGTACTAAGGTTTTCTACCATGTGGGGACAAACATGGAAAATAAATAAATAAAGGAAAACACAAAAAAATAGTAGTGATTTGGGGTATGTCACATATGGTATCAGAGTTGTAGGTTACACCACTTAGGCCTAAGGGCATCACGAGGAAAATATAAAGTGTTTGATGAAGAACTAACAAACAAATTGTTCATTGTTATAAACACATTGTTCATTGTTACAAACACATTGTTTAAAAAATGTCATAACCATGTCTGCACAGAATGGAGAAGAAGACAAACCTGAAGGAAATGTTAATCAACAACCTCATAGAAATCTAGAACATTCCAGTGAAAGTAGCTCAACAACACAGGTTTTGGAAACAATGAGGAATATAATACTAGAATTACAAACATTCAACAATGATAACGAGAAACTAAATAAAGCACATGAAGATCAACAAAAAATAAATGAGATGTTGTTACAAAGCATAGCAACTAAAAAGAGCCCAAAAAATAATGTTGTGGATGAAAAAGTCAACAAAAACTTCAAAAGAATCAAGCAAAGGAACTAAGAAAGAAAACAACTCTTCTAATGACACACATATAACTGAAAACATAATGTCTATAGTGAAGAAACAAAAAAGATAGATCATTTAAATGGAGAGTTTAAGAAAATTAAAGCTTCAACTTTTGACGGAAAATCTATAACTGGCGAAGAGGCAAAATCCTGGTTACTAGACATAAAGAAATATTTCCAGATTTACAATTACTCTAGTAACATGAAAGTAAAAATGACCATCTATAAATGGAAAGGTAAAACTAGTATATTGTGGCATGATTTAAAGTTAGCCAAAGGTCTAAAGGAAAAGAAAATGGAATGGACAGAATTTAAGAAATATTTTAAGAAACAATATTTGTCTTAAAGTTATTATGAGAGAAAAACCAAAGAGTTACGTGAATTGAAGTTAGGACGGATGTCTATGGAAGATATGATTACCAAATTTATGGAATTATTGAGGTTTGTGCCTTCTATCAATAACGAAAAGGTAAAATATCAACAATTTTTAAGTTGCTTACCTCAGTCATATAAGGACATAATAGAATTTGATAATCTAAAAACCTTGAACGAAGTACTACGAAAGGCAAGAATATGCTATGAACAATACATGCAACGTTCTGAAAATCCAAAGGCATGGAGAGAAAATAAACAAGAGAAACTCATTCAAAGGAAAAAGGGTTTCAAGCCATCACCATTTCATAATATGTCCAAAGGACATCAATAAAACAACTTCTCTAGGAACTCATCACAAGCAGAAGGAAATAAATAAGTTAATTTGGAATTTAAGAAAACAATAGATAATGCTAGGGAACCATTGAAATGTTGGGGATGTAGCGAACCACATTTATTAAGGAATTTTCCATACAAAAATTCTACAAAAAAAACCATTCAGAACATACAAGAAGCTTCAACAGTTGGAGATATTGGCAAAAGTTTCCATAGAATCAATGCTACTTTGGATGGCAGACAAACAGATCACCAATCTACCATTGTGGAAATTGAAGGTAAAATTCATAATATAAAATTTTCTATTTTAATATACCCTAGAGTTAGTTTAAGTTATGTTACCACATCTCCGGTAGACTCAATCAAGCTGAAAAAGATAAAACATACTAAATCCTAGTTAGTACAATTAGCAACGGGCACAAAGAGAAAAGTAACTGAATTCATTCTCGATTGTAAGTTGGATATAAATGGTCAGGATACAAAGGTAAATTTAAATATATTACCTTTAGGCTCATATGACATACTTATAGGTATGTACTGGTTATAGAAGCATAAAGTTGTACTAAATTGTTATGAAAAATCATTTATTTACAAAGATGAAAGTGGAATATCAAGAACAATGCAAGGAATTAGTAAACCAGTTTTTGTCAGACAAATATCAACAATGCAATTTAAGAAGTGCATTAGTAAAGGCTGCAAAATATATGCTATCCAAGTAACAAATCTGCTATATAAAGAAATCAAACCGAGTTTAGAATAATTTACTGTCCTTCAAGGATTTGAGGATGTATTTGGAGAAGAAATACCTGAATTTCCTCACAGAAGAGAAATAGACTTCACTATTTATCTACTACCTGGATTTGCACTGGTATAAAATACACCTTACATAATGAGTATCCCTGAGTTGATAGAATTAGAAATTCAACTACATGAATTATTTGATAAATGATACATCAAACCAATTGTTTCACCATGGGGAGCACCAATGTTGTTTGTAAAAAAGAAAGATGGAACTCTCCGGTTATGCATTGAATATCATCCACTAAATAAAATGATTATTAAGAACAAGTACCCTCTACCCATGATTAATGATCTATTCGACCAGATTGGAGGAGCAAGAATATTTTCTAAATTAGATTTAAGATCTGGTTAACACCAAATAAGAATAAAGGACAAAGATATTAATAAAACAACTTTTAGGACACATTATGGACATTACGAGTTTGCAGTAATCCCATTTGGACTTACTAATCCACTGGCAACTTTTATGTATTTAATGAACAATATATTCAACCAATACTTGGATAAATTCATATTAATCTTTATTGATGATATATTAATCTATTCAAGTTCTAAAGAAGAACACGAACAACATTTGAAAATAGTATTACAGACTTTAAGAGAGAATAAACTATATGCTAAGTTCGATAAATGTGACTTTTATAAAAGAAAGATGCAATATTTGGGACATGTAGTATTAGAAGATGGTATTGCAGTAGACCCCGAAAAGATTAAAGCTATTATGTAATGGCCTATACCTAAGAACGTAGCGGACATACAATCATTCATGGGGATTACTGGTTATTACCAGAGTTTTATCGAATGATTTTGCAAAATTGTCTATCCCATTACATCATTGCAAAAAAAGAGAGGGAAATTTATTTGGTCTAAAAAATGTCAAGACAATTTTGATAAATTGAAAGGCTTACTAACTACAACATCGATCCTTAAAGTGGTTGATCCTTACAAATATTTTACAGTTTGTGTAGATGTAAGTAAAGAGGGATTAGGAGGAGTATTGTCACAAGACGGACACGTAATTTGTTACGAATCTCGAAAATTGAAGGAACATGAAATAAATTACATAACTCATGACCTAGATTTAGCGGTTGTAATTAATGCACTAAAAATGTGGTGGAATTACTTAATGGGAAGAAAATTATTATTATTAATAGATAACAACGATTGGAAACATTTGTTTAGTCAACAATATCGCAATGCACGATAAGCAAGGTGGTTAACCTTTTTAAGTGAGTTTGATTTTGAAGATCGACACATCAAAGGAAAGGAGAATAAAGTAACAAATGCACTAAGTCAAAGAATTAACGAAATGTATGAAATTATTATCAACAAAACATAAAGTGATCTTGAGGAGATAATTACATATGCAAGCATCAATGATGCAGAATACATCAAAACAATAGAACAAGTGTTGAAAAGTAAAGGAAATTTGGATGGAACATATTACAACATCGACAAAAATGGAATATTAAGGTTAAAAAACATAATATATGTACCTAAGTTTTCTGATTTAAAATCAATAATTCTAAAAGAGTTGCATAAAAATCCTTATTCTGGTCATCCTGGATATGAGAAAATGATAACAACCTCAAGGAAACCATTTTATTGGCCTAATATGAAATCATAAACAATTGATTACTTATCTAAATACTTAGATTGTCAACATGTAAAGTTTGAACATCAACATGCAACAAGTTTATTACAACCTTTACCTATTGCAAAATGGAAATGAGAAATTATTTCTATGGATTTCATTATACATTTTCCTAAAACTCAAAGACAACATGATTCGATCATGGTAGTAGTGAATAAATTGAGTAAGTCCGCTCGCTCCAAACCTATGAAATCTACATATAAATCTATTAATATCACTGAATTTTTTATGAAAGAGATATTTAGATTGCACATAATTCCTAAAATTGTGATTTCAGATAGAGATGTCAAATTTACATCAAATTTCTGGAAAGAATTGTTTATAGGTCTGGGAACTAATTTGAATTTCAGTACAACTTGTCATTCACAAACAGATGGACAAACAAAAATTACAAACTAGACAATTGAATATATGTTACGAATGTACATAAGAATGAAACCAATGAAGTGGGAAGAGTACTTACACTTAGTCAAATTTGCATACAATAACGGTTATCAAGCATCGGAAAAAAAGAGTCCTTTCGAAGTGTTATATGATAGAAAATGTACAACTCTAATCAGTTGGGATAATCTAGTTGACCGAATAATGATTGGACCATAAATGCTCCAATAAATGGAATGGATGGTCAAGATGGTGCAACAAAATTTAAAGACTACGCAAGATGGACATAAAATCTATGAAGGAACTCGTTAAAACTAGGGAACTGTTCCAAGTTCGCACCAAGGTATTTTGGTCCATACGAAATATTAACTCGAATTAGACCAATGGTGTACCAACTAACGCTCCCTGCTAATTTGAAAATTCATGATGTTTTTCAGGTTTCAGTATTAAACACATATATTCATGATCATACTCACATCATTGATGGAAACATGGTGCAGGTGGAACCATAAGGCAAGTTCCAAGTGCAACCTCTATGCATTCTGGATAGGAAAGAAACAATACTTCAGAACAGAGCCATCGCCTAGGTAAAAGTGCAATGGAAGTAATACTTTAGTCCTGAGGAGGGTACTTGGGAACTGGAAGATGAAATGATGAAATCATATCCAACTCTGTTCCAAGTGATACTGGAAGGGAGGACTAACACTGAGGACAATGTTATTATTAAGGGGGAAAGGATGTAATATCCTCAAGTATTAAACTTTTTATTGAATAATTTCCAATTATGGAAATTCAACCTTGATTTTATTAAGATATTTAATCATTATTATTTAAATTATTGTGCAATATTTTGACTTGCCAATTGTCCTCTTTTGATGGAAAAATGTAAGAGATAATTTTTTTTTATTAAATAAATGTAGGGAACAGATGGAACAACTAGGTTAAAAATAGATGACTATGACTCCATGAGTGGGGGACATGTTTGAGTTAATTCAGAGTTGTATTTAACAAGTGTCAGAAGTGGAATTATGTCACTAATAGCCCCTAAAAATCATGGATTTCTAAAGATGTGAATTTCCAAGGAGATAAATGAGTTAAAGAAAAGTATTAGGCAAAAGGAAAAGATATATACAACATATGTGGGAGGCATGACATTGCTTAGTATGTTGTGGAAAAAAGATATTTATTGTGTGAGCACTCATGTGTTAGGAAAATGATTTTCTAAACTTTATATAGGTATATTGGCTAAGTAGTGGAGCTCAATGCACCCTTATGAATTCATGGTTAGGCTAGGGGGTGATCAGGACAAGTAACTTAGTTGTTCTGCACCTATGGTTGGGTGGAACGCGGTTGTTCCATTTGTTTCAGTTGATCTGGTTCAAATATGTATACTCTTGTAACATTACCCACCTTAATCATGTTATAATGAAGATTAAAAATGGTTGGCAAGTATATATATATATATATATATATATATATATATATATATATATATATATATATATACGATTTGAATTTTTTTCTTTGTATTCATTAAAATAAATCATCTCAATAAGACATTAGTTAAGCAGGGTCAAAATAAAAATGATAATCATAACAGACGAATAAAATAAAAATATCAATGTAGTATTTGTTTAACACTTTGACTAAGAGTAATGAACCCTTAAGATATATTGGCCAACCCATTTTAATTTAAACAACAATCTTTACTATCATTATACATAACATAACTAAGAGCATTCATTTTAATTAGATAAGTTATACTATAAAAACTTACAATGACTACTCAATTTAGTAATTGAAACTCAACCATACACTATATAAAAAGAGTCATCTTCATTTAATATTAAATATTGTTTTCAACCATATTTCCCATAATCATTTAAGCGATACTTAATAATTAACCCATAGGCTTAATATAATATATGATTCACATATATGTATCTAAACGTTCCAATCATCACCCTTATACATCTCTGAAACAATTGCCTTTGAATAAGACAATGTTTGATCTTTTTTAAGGATTTTTCTAAGATCTTACTAAATTAAGCATGGAAATCACTCCTTACTACTATGTCATGATCGATATTTGAAGGAGTCCCACAATATTTTATTCCATTCTACGATATACGTAACACATATATAACTACAAACTTCATAGTGTGAAATCGACTACACTAAGGATACCTGAGTGAAAATCTATTATGGTTTTAAGTTTACATATGTTTCTTCATTAAACGTTGATACAGTGATTACGATAATACATACAAGATTCATCATAGAACTTCCGTTCTTTAATGATCTATGAAAATACAACTACATTTCAAATTAGAGTAGAATGTTATTAGTCTTAAAAATTATAATCGAAGATTACAAGACCCTAGACTCATTAATGCAAGAGGAAACTGCAATCCAATGGTGTTCACAGTATTTAACATTCACCCAAAATTCAAATTCAATTCAAATATAATCCCAAACACGATAAGTGACAATTGCAACCTGTTAAGTAGTCGTGAACTACTAATTAGTGGTGGTTAAGGCTTAGGAAGGATTCAACAGATGTGACTGTGACAACGCTTGGAGCATAGAGGATTGTTTAAATTTCCGAGAACTAAACTCATGTAGTTACGAACACTGGGTTAAAATTTTGGAAGATTATGTATCAATATTTCTAATAATCATTACCATTTCCATGGAACGAAGAATTTTACAATTTCTAAAGATTGGACTCAAACCCTCAAGCATTTTGATTAATCGAATACTCAAGTTGATCTCTAGACTCGAACTATTCATACTGGAATCGAAAGTAGTCTAGAAATGGTTACCAAAGATAGAAACACATACAAGTCAAAAATTGGTACAACTATCATCAATAATTAACTGATAGTATTTGTGTAATAGTCTTCGGTTGGGAATTTTTAATCTTTAGAAAATAGTGATCTAAGAGAAGAACATTTGTAGTTCTCAACTCAATGGTGTGATGAACATTTGTAGTTCTCAACTCAATGGTGTGATGGTAGATTGTACTTGAGAAAAGAAAAGAGACTCAAACTTCAACATAATTGTAAGGATTACTAAGAGGTTCACCAAAAATTTAATCTGAAATAAAATTTCTAGTAGGTAAAGATAGACTCGTTGATGAATGAACTGATTGTTAAGAAGACTAGCTTTCCACTTAATTAGGTTACATTCATTAACCGACTCAATGAAAACTAAACTCATCAATAGCGACTTATGCACATGGAAGCCTCTTAGAATTACTATTCTGGAATCTTAATTATAATAAAACACCACGTATCTTGTTGAATATGATTCTTGTATCCACGTAATATTGCATTCTCATAGGTAAGGGCCCAGTTTCATGCCTATTGCTACACTTCGCCCAGTACAAGATATCAGGGTAAAGTATATTATAATTGTTAATATAACACCGACTATACACCTATCAAATTGTCCTTTCAATTAATACATCTGTTTATTAACATTATGAGAAGGTGATCGTTCTTCAAAATTTCTCTCAGGAATTTTACCCCACCGACCAACTGAAGGTAAAATTGTTAAGATGATTTGTAGCTCAGGATTAACGTTAATACTATCAATAATCAGACCTTTATATTGTCTGTAATTCAACACTAGTATTACAATATAAGAAAGGAATTATGCAATCTTAAGGCCGATCATTATTGAATACTAAAATAGGTTCAATATTTTTCTTAACAACATCTTCATTCAACATGATCTATAATGCAAAAACCAATGTGATTTCAGTTCGATGATAAGAAATCATTCTGGTCTATTGAATTTATATTTAATTTCACTACTTCATTCAACAAAGAGATCTAACTAATAGATCGACTAATTACACCAGGTATAATTACTACCATAGATCATTAAATTTAAGGTTTAACATGATCTAATCGATGGAATCCAGACTGAATTACTACGATTCTTCCTCTATAATTCCTTTTTATTTTAAACTCAAGTATTGGAATTGATTAAAGTATAATTCTGTATCAAGTATCCGAGAAGCTCTTACCATAAACTAATTATTATCAATTGATTTTAAATATACAGAAGTGCTGAGTTTTGCGATATCACCTTAAAACAATTCATAAGAAGCATGGAACTTATAAAGAATTTAACTAATGATGCAATTTACTAATCTATTAGGAAGGTGTCTCAACCTTCATAGCTCAACATAGCCAATTAATCTATGATTCAAAAGTCTTTTATTAAATAATAATTTGTCTAATTTAGAATCG
>ML826822.1:0-11735 GCA_009831015.1 Picea engelmannii
CCAGTTTGTTCATCTGTCTTCTTTTGGATATGATTTGGTGTGGATCATACCTTCTTCCCTGTAACTGTCCAAAACAAAACTCTTTGAGATTTGCTTTAACATGAGATAAACAGGATCTGGATTTGACAATAAAGGGGTCAATGACAAAAAGGAACTTAAGGTTGGAGGCTTTGTGAAACTTCAGGAAATGCTCTATCTCAGATATAATTCTCTGCCTAATGCATTTGAGGGCAAATATTCTAGGAGTCAGAAAAATAGGCAATAGGTAAGGGGATTCATGACAACCATAAACCCAAATTACTGTTGAGTTCATGAATAATACCCAATCCCCCACTTTGTTCTCTGGGTTTGGATGTAGATAACTTCTCATGTCATCCAAAACTCTAGGTAGGCTGGTCTATAAACTCTGGACATGAATTTGTTGATGAACATAAGTAATGTAATTCTTTTACATTCAGTTGACACAAATGTTGCTTCAGAAAATTTCCTCTTATTGGTTTCCAGGAAAATTCTCAATAGATAGGTGTTATATCTAAAATGTTTCAGGGGGCGAAAATTCATCACTAGTTGTTTATGAATAGTATTGGCTAGGAATTGATCAAAGTTGATATGGACTGATAGACCAGGTTCTGACTTGAAAAAGGTTAGAAGGAAACTGAGCATGACTTTGACCACGTACTTGTCACTATCTAAGACTAAAATTTGACTCAATAAGGAGTAGACCCACTAGACCTCGATGTCTATTATATCTACATTCATAGGCAAGGACAAACTTTTATAGAACTGTTCAGGTTTGACAATTTGCTGCAAAAATAGACTTTGGACCTTTGATGGACACTCTCTATATACCCTAATCAATTTCTCTTCATCGAATGGTTGAGAGTTTACAGAAAAGAACTCTTCCTCGTGCAACTTTTCCCCTCGAAATCATTCTAGGACTTTGATCTTGAGAACTCACGATCCACGATGCTTTAGACTCGATCAAATTGGTGCTCCTTCCATATTATCCCTTCCCTGCCATATCCAACCCCTTTCCCAGTTTTTCAGGCTTCCAAACCAAATTTAGCGTTCTGCTAGATTTTGAAATCTTGATTTCACGCAATAAAAATTTAATGGTGACTAACATGGGCTCTAACCGGGGATGCTATCCTCCTAGAGAGGTAGCAAAGAATGACAGAACAAGTGCCCATCCATTGGGATTTATTTCACTCACGCAACTAAATCGATAAACAACTTATTCACGAAACTTTGTTCACATAACTCCAATTATACTCAACATAAACTTAGGGCCTTTGCTTCGAGATTCAATTTTATGCTGATTTGATTTCAAATGCTTCAACTGAAAAACAAAAATGGTTATATACAATGAAATGGAAAGGGTGAAAAATTCTTTAAGCGAGATAATGCTTGAGAAACCTTCTATTCACAGGTCCCCCACCAACGACATCTCCATTAAGTTCCTATAACAGATAAACAATATTTCCATGGTATGCCACAATTTTGAAAGGTCCCAGCCATAGATGGTCAAATTTTCCATTCTTTCCTTTGTCTTCATTCTTGGGATCCCACTTCAACACCAAATCCCCCACTTTGAAATCATATTCCTTAATATGCCTGTCAATTTTTTTTTTAATCTTTTCTTGGTGGAGTTGAGAGTTGTTGAAGGATTTCTCTCTTGTTTGTTGAACATTAATTAGTTCATTTATCCTCCTTTGAGTGGCATCTGGTTCAAAGTCTTTCTCCTATAGCAATCTCATCACTGGAAATCCTAATGAAGTAGGAAAAATTACCTCTGTGTCGTACACAATTTGGAAGGGTGAAGTGGCAATAGACCTTTTAGTAGTGATCCTATAAGCCCATAGTGCATAGATAAGCTTCTTGTGCCAAGCTTTCTTGTTATCCTGCAGAAGTTTCTTGATAATTCTGGTCAAACTTTTATTGGACGACTTAGCCAACCCATTACCTTGAGGGTAATAAGTTGTGGAATGGACAAGAGTTATATTGTAATAACTGCAAAAAGTTTCCATCTTTTTGGACTTGAATGTTGTTGCATTGTCAGTAATGACTTTAATTGGACAACCAAATCTAGACAAAATATTGTTTTCAAAAAACTGAATGATACCAGTATCGGTGGCTTGCCTTGTGGGGACTGCTTCAATCCACTTGCTGAAGTAATCTATGGCTATCAGTATCCATTTATGCTGAGATGAGGACTGTGGATAAATTACTCCTATGAAATCAAGGCCCCATTGCCTAAATGGTGCTTCAATAAAGATAGGCTTCAAAGGAAAAGACTATAGTTTTCTCTTCCCATAAAAAAATTGGCAATCATGACAGCTTGAAAATTCTTTGTAAATATTAGAAAAAATGTTAGGCCAATAGAACCATGCCCTCAATATTTTGTGCACAATATTTTTCCAATAATGGTGCCCCCCACAATCACCTTTATGAAACTCTCTAATGGTTTTTTCTACTTCTTCCTCCAACAAACAACTCAGCAAGATCCCACCTGGATCCTTCCAATATAGAGATTGGTCTAGAATGAAAAACTTTTCTTCTTTTAGATTCAAAAACCTAGCCTTGGTTTTTCTCAATTCAGGAGGAGCCTGCAAATTTCTTAATACATAAATGATGTCAGCATACCATGGGGAATCAAAGAATTTTTTAGATATCCGAGGGACTGTTTCTTCTTCTGAATATGATGATAAATTAATAATGAAATTAATTCCTAAAAGCTCACAATTTGACTGTTCCATCAACTTTGCAAGTCCCCACCCCTTAATCAACTTTGTAGGTTTTATCTCGAGGTCATACTCCAACAACACAACTATCCACTTGCCCCTTTTACCCTCAGGATCGGGCTGATTCAAAATGTCCTTCACATAATTTTTGGGCACATAATAAATAGTATGGGAAGGCAAGATATAAATTATAAACTCCTTTAGGGCCTTGACCAATGCATATCCTTCTTTTCCATGATATCATACATTAGTGGGGAATCCATCAATTTCCTGCTATAGTAGGCTATAGGCCTCTCAAATTTCTATTCATCTTTTTGTAACAAAACACCAGTAATGGTGTGTTCTGAGGCAAAAGAAAACAATATAAAGTCTTTTGCAAAATTTGGACTGGGCAACACTAGGGATTTTGTCAATGCCACTTTAATATCTTCAACAGACTTTCTAGGTTCAGGATTCCACTTGATCTCACTTAGTTTCTTGAGAATGTTAGTGATATGCTTTATGATTTCAGTCAAATTAGGGATGAAGCTTCTCATAAAATTTACTTTCCCTAAGAAATATTGTACTTGTTTCTTGCTTCTGGGTGTGCCAATTTTAAGGATTCCTTCAATTTGCTGGGATCTATCTTTATTCCCTCCTTTTAAATAATGTGACCAAGAAACTTTCCCTCTTCCATGCCAAAATTAGAATTCTTGGGGTTCAATGAGATGCTAAACCTCCTACATTTATGAAAATCTCTCCTTAGATGTTTAAGATGTCCATCATCAGAAATTGAATATACAATGATATCATCTAAGTAAATAACAATAAAATTATATTTCTCATCAACAAAGGCTATATCCATAGCCCTTTGGAAAGTTTCTCATGCATTCATGAGCCCAAAAGGCATTTTGGCATACATGAAGGTTCCCCAAGGTGTTGTAAAGGTTGTCTTCTCTCTATCATCATGGTGTACCATGATTTGGTTGTACCTAAAGAAAACATCTAACATTGATATTTTTAGAGAACCAACCGCCTTCTGTAGAATGTGATCCATCTTGGGCATTGGGTAATTTTCCTTGAGAGATACCCTGTTTAGATTCCGAAAGTCCACACATAATCTGATCTCTCCACTTTTGTTCCTGACAGGTACCAGATTTTCCACCCACTTAAAAAATATCAAAGACACTAATATCTTGGCCTCAAACAACTTCTTTATCTCCTTTTCAATCAATGGCAGTAGCAAAGGATTAATTCTTCTTAATTTCTACTTGAAAGGTTTGTGATCCTCCTTGATTGGAATCACATGCTGAATCACCTTAGTATCATCGACCTTTAGATCTTCATAAATCCATACCTTAAACTGATATACCTTAAACTATTTCATTAAACTGATATACATTTGCTTGAACTCTGGGATAAGTGTCTTGGATAGCTTGATGATCTTGGGATCTTCCTGAGTCCCAATGTTGCAATATTCAATATCTTCATCATTTGTTGTAATTTTAGTACTTATGGCTACATCATTGTTGTCAAAGAGTTTTTCTAATGGGACCAGGCCTGTGGGAATGATGTTATTTTTCAGCTGCATTATATCCTTACCAACAATCTGATTATTGAAATAATCATTATTTGTGAACACAGTTGCATCTTCTTCTTCACCACAATATTCCTCATCAATATTCAAATTTGCAAATTCACCATTCATCCGAAGGAAACTTTCTACTTGTTTGTCATCTTTGATAACTTTCCAGTACTTAATGTTATTAGGTACTATTAGCTTGTGATTGACCTCAATCTCATATTTTCTGTTAGGAAAAATTGGAATTTTAAAAAATGAGGTTGAAGTAGCCAGGGCATCAACGATCATATTCTGCCCCCTTGGAATCATTGAAAGATTATATTCTAGAAATTATTCAAGAATATCAAGTACCATATTCCTATATGATCTTAATCTAGGATTTTTTGCTTGATATATACCCTTTACCAGATTTATAATCAACTCAGAATCTCCATGTACAACTATCCTCCTAGCACCCATTTCTTTCAAAGTCTTCAATCCCAACACTAATGCCTCATATTCAACCATGTTATGTGTGAAATCAAAAGCAATCTTGTAAGAACAAAGTTTTGTACCCAATTTGGGGGGGTTAATCCACACACCATCTCCTGCTCCTTCTCTGTTGATAGCTCCATCAAAGCTCATATTCCACATTTCATTTTTTGCACTGTTTTGTTGATCTAAAATTTCCTTTGTTTCTTGATCAGGTTTGTCTTTGATATTCATATCAGTCTTTGGAACCTCCTCTTCAAAACTCAAATCATTAAAGAAAATGGAAGAACCAATCCCAGTCTCCACAGAGTAAATGGGATGGTTATTTGGTTGGGATTTTTTACTGACCATGTACTTGAGAAATACTTCCCTGTACAACCTCCTATCTTAGCCAAAAATAGGGATAGTGGCATATGATATATCCATTTGCAAATTCCCTTTCAACTTTGTAGCCCATGACCTAGATAACAACATGCCTAATTTAAGAGGGATATCAACAACCACCACATCCATGACCATATTTTTTGTTTGAATTTGAGACAAAGATACTACCAGATATTTGATTAGGCCCAAGCACTTCACCTTCCTTGAATCAAAGGAGAAAAGATCCTTGTAAGGCATTGTAATGTCTAGACCCAATTGGTCCATGACCACCTTGGGAATCAGATTATGGGATTCTCCTTAATCGAACATAACATTATGCAAATTCATATCATGAATCTTCAGACTAACATAGAAAGGAGGGACCTCATCAGCATCACCACTCTCCTCTACACGTGGGCCAAACAAGATGGTTGGATGATCATATTGTATATTTAAAGTATCAAAATTTTCTTCCATATTGAGCATCTTAATGATCTGATTTCTATATTCACTATTCTTTATCAGCTCATTGAATGGAACATAGATTTTAATTTTGGCCATCTCACTTTCAAAGTTAAAGGAAGATCATGTTTTTTCTACCTCTTTGATGAATGTTTCCTTTCTTACTTCACATACTTTCTTTGGAGGTTCTTCTTTCTGCTTTCCTTTCTCCACATCATCCTTTGAAACAGAGTCCTTCTTAGGATGACTCGAAGAAGGTGTATTATTTTGAGATTCCTTGGTAGGATTTCCCTTTGGAGTATTTGTAGACACCGTTTTTCTTCGAAGATTATATTGTTTCTGGAATTGAATGATGACATTCTGCAGTCCTTTATGATAGTATTCCTTTTCCATTGATAACCTTTCATCATTCTCCTGCATAAATATATCATTTGCATCCATGAACTGATCATGTTCTTCTTTAGTTAAAAACACCTTTGTTTCATCACCATCACAACAATGCATATTGTCTTCAAACGTTTCATCAAAATTTTCATTTACATAATTGTTTTGAAAAGGAGGTCTTATTTGTTGATCACCCTGGTTCCTATGCGATCTTTGTTTGATCTGTGGAACTGTTGGTCTCCTTTGATTTCTGGGTGGAAAATCATCCTTCTCTCTAGTGTTAGGCTTATTATCTAAGGACATCCTTTCCATGATTTTCTCCATAGTCTTCATCATCAACCCAAATCTCTCTTCTGATGACTGTGAAGTTGAAGATTGTGCCTTATCTTGAACCTTGTTTATGTCTTTGTGAGAATTATATTTGATATTTCATGAATCCATTAGATTTACTTCAACTTCTATTTCATCACTCATCATATCATCTAGTGAATTGGATCTTCTTTCTCTTAACAACAAAGCAACATCATTGTCAAAGGAATCAACATATCTAAGTTGAGCAGCTCTAGGAGGAGGTTTTACTTCAGTAGGAATTGAGTTATAAAACTTCATAAATCTAGCTGAAAACTCTTGTATTGTTTCATCAGGTGACCTTCTCATGTTGTTGTATTGAGTTAGCAACTGAAGGGGGTTTTTCTTGTCACCCCACTTTGCAAGAAAACTTATTTCAAAGGCTGTAAAATATGGGATACTTGCTGTTGGAAGAGCTCTGAACCATTTTATGAATTCACATGCAAGACTTTGTGCAAACAATCTCATTTTTGCATCTTCATAATCTACTTCTTCTAGGTCCACAAAATCATTGAACCAGTCTAAGTGTTTTTGGGCTGACACATTGCCTTAAACATCATACAACTTAATCCTGTGATTATAGTCCCGGGCTAAATCATGTAACTGAGAAGGTAGGACAAGGGCGGAAAACCTAACTGCCATAGTTGCAGGAAGAACTTGAAGTGGCTGATTGTTCTGAGTAGGAATCACAACGAGTCTAATAGGGGTAGCTGAAATTAAATCATGGAACCTCTACTCATCAAAGATGATTTCATTCAAATTGAATTATGATCTAGTTCTAAAAAGAGTTTGCTCAAATTTCAAATCAAAATCAAGGTCTTCAATGTTTTTTACTCCATCTTTGGGTAAAGATAGATTTCCATCCAGAAAAAAAACTGGGCTTATTGGCCTTTCTTTTCTCTTGTGTACAAGTTTCTCAGGATCAAACACATGGATTATTTCTTCTGGGTTTGGATTTCTTCTGGTATGAATTCTCTTGGGAGCCAATATTTCTTGCTCAAACTACTTTATTCTACTGGTCTCTTTATAATGGAGTCACCAGCGTAGATTTAGTTTCATCCAATAAGGTGTTTGATTCACTATCACCCTTAGGAATCAAATCTGAAGCTTTAAGTCGTTCTTTTCCCAGGGAAAATCTTCACTTTCGTCCCCGACAACGACACCAAAATGTTAACAGTCTATAAATATGTTCGGCTGATAAAACAAATGACAGAGGTAACCTACAAACCACTTTAGAGCTGGGTACTAGCCTTCTCAACTCAGAGAGGGCTCTCTCCTGTCACTTGGTCTTTAACAAATGAGTTTTCTTTAACAAGTCAATGGCTAGGTTTTGTTTCTTTGAAGGGTTTTTTATAATTTCGCTGGCAAGGAAGGGGAGGGACACCTAGGGCTATGGAGTCAAACTTCTAAAAACAAATGGAAGCCCTGATTGGTTGGTAGAACTCTCCAGAGGACAAAGGCTAAATGAGGAGATGAATCTGAGTTATAAATTGTAATTTTCAGAGTGTAATAAGAAAGGAAAAACATATAACTGCATCAGAGCATTAAATAAAATGAATTCTGACTTAGTTAGGAATAAATTAACAAAGTTTGAATTTCTTAAGTCGAGAGCATCACAAGATGAATTATGGGCCTTTAACTATCCAATTTAAGCAGAAGACAATGAAAATGAAATCAAGAACACAGGAAATACATACAAAGAAATAAGACAAATCTCATACCACCACCATTAGAATATTTTTGTGGAAATTTCAAGACATCTGCATGTGCATTCTATTCAGCTTTAGAAAATTACATTCAAGTTCCAAATAGCTAAAATCGTGCCCTTTCACTTATACCAACCCCTAATACACTTGGAACTCCTAATATTTATACAAGCTGAGTTCCTTCGGTTTGAAACCGATCACAATGATTATAAAGAAACATTTTGGTTTTGAAACCGATTACAATGATAAGAAATAAACGTTTCGGTTTTGAAACTGATTACAACGATCAGCAAGAAAAAATTTCTTCATCCAGATTCTGGCTCGTTTGGCATTTTGGTCCCTTTCTTCTCCCTCTGACTCTGTCTCGACCCTCCATGTGATTCACTGTCTTTCATTGACATCTGGACATCATTTACTGGGCCCTGAAAAACTTCATTTTGTCTTACCCAACCAAACTTTTTCCTTCCATTGCAAGTCAAAAGGAATATCATAATCTATAATTTCCTTTATCAGAATCTCGAGGTCAATGCAAGAAGCATATGACATGACTGGCAGTCCAAGCTTGACTGCTTTAAACGAATTCATAATTTCAAAGTCTGTAACCAGATTCTCAACTAAAGTAGCTCCTTTCAGATTTTCCTCTAGGGTTTCAAACTTAGAATGATCCATTCTGCACTGATTCAAATGAGCATTGTATTCTTCTTGATCATACAATTTTCCCTTGCCATCCCAGAATGGTGGAAGACCTTTGGTAAAAAATTATTCAAATAAATATTTGAACTCCAATACACTCTATTCCAATTGTATTTCCTTACTTTGGATTGACTTCAACAGGTTATGTTTAGCAATAACCCTCTTGGCCCAGATAATCAATGTAGTTCTATCTTTAACTCCAATATTCTGGAGGTTTTCCTCTGAACAATGTTGATTAGATTTATGGCGTTCTAGGCCCATTCTGATGGTTTCTTTGCTAAAGTTTCATTCACAATAGTGCACCTATTTTTGGCTATAAGGGCTATGTTGTCTTTATCATTAATGAAACTCAAATGTGATCTGAATTCGACAGCTTTGTCAACTATAAAGTCCCAGATGATATGATTTCCCCCCTGCAACAGACCTTTTCCTCTTAACCTTACTTTCAATTTATTTATTCTCTCTTGCAAAACTTCATTCTCCTTTTGAAATTGAGCTATCCTTTCATCCTTTGTGTTAGCACTCTGTAAATCTGTTCGGATGATAAACAAACGACAGAGGTAAATATTTCAACCAACTTTGAGACCCGAAACTAGCCTTTCGGATCTCGAGAGGGATCTCTCAGGAGACTTTGTCTCGATACAAGATATGGATTTAAACTATCGGCTAGATTCAACACCTTTGAAACAGTAAGTTCTGGTTATATTGGCGTAAGAGAGTAAGATCTTGGGCTATGGAGTCGGTTCGACAAAATGATAGAAACAACTGACTCAGTGACTGAACTTGAGAGGATAAAAGCTAAGTGAGTAACAGTGTTTATTGCAAAATCGTTGTATGTGGTGGGAGAAAAACATGAAGCAACTCGGAGCACCGTTGAGGATGAATTCATAGTTAAATTTAGAAGAAAACGGTTTGTCTAAATGGTGCGAATCCCAAGGCACTACGCAGTGAATCCCAGGTTCAAAAATACATTCCTATTTAGACAACAATAGATATGAATAAAGAATACAGGAAGTACATACGCAAATAAAGGAAACAATACATCCAACAGATACAATTAGAATATTTTCATCAAAGATTCACGACTTTTGCATTAAATTTCGATCGAGCTCAAACTTACATTCAATAGACACTGTCTACACTAGTTTTCCAACCAACCCGACTTACATTGAAAAGATAAAATATATAGGCAAGGGAAATGCTTGGGTTGCCCTGCTCTCTAGCTACTGTCCCTAGAACTTAGGAAAAACTTTTTGTTCTACGCTAAATGACTCTTCGCATGACGCTTTTCTGAAAATAGAAAATAATTGCATCTGATCGCATCATGACTGCTTATGTTCCGCCATGGGGATTCAATTATCATAAAAGTATCGAAATGGGGAGAGTCATGGGTAAAAACCTTCCTTCGACGAGGTATCTGAATGATCAAGTATTTTGACAGGCTCCTGTCGTCCACTATAACAGCCTAGATTTTTGTCGCGCGTTGATTCGCTGGGGTGCGTGTGCGACGAGTAGCTGCTAACTGTTGTGACCGTTACCAAAATGAAAAAATGGTTTAAGGGCGATGCCTCCTTCAAAACTATGAATAAATACGCTTCGCTTGATGATATGAGAAAAAAATCATCTAATCATGCTTCTTCTGCACGCTGGCAAGAGCTGCGCGGACTCTCTCTTCGGTTGCTTCACCTTCTCTAAAATGCTTCAAATTCCTTTCTTTTGACAACCAATATGTTTCATTCAGCCATACGATGGTATCCTTTGCCTCTCTGAGTTTTTTTTTGAGCCACGTCATGTTTCCTTCACGACCTTGCACTGCTAACACTTCAAGGGTCTTTGCTGCTAACTGTTGTCTCAGTTCCCTGTTTTCCTGGTAAAGTTCGACAACAATGAGTTGCGCCTGCTTTAGCTGTTGATATGTATCTCGATCATTAGTTACCATGACATATGTCCTCCTTGTTCTGATCCCACTTCCTCGGTTTATACCTTCTGCAGGCTCCAGCCAAATGGAGCGCATATGTAATTTTTCGGCAGCCGATTTTGCACTCAGCTTGTTTGGGACTTGGCTTTCCCCAGCTTCCTTGTTCTTCCTTGGCCTTCCCCTTCTCCAGGGTATATATTGTTGGGGAGACAGGGTTTCTAACATCTTTCCTTCCTGCACAACTTCTTCTACTCCAAGCTCCAAGCGGTGTGATATCCTTGCTTCTACGGGCAAAGGTGAAAATCCTTTTGGATCCTTAAGGGCACTTGTTCTGAGTGAGAATGAATCCCAGTCACTTTGGGGATCAAGCCTGGTGCTTCTACCACTTAGCGTGCCCTTTCTCACGTTTTGGGAGGTTTCCATGGTGCAACTGTATTTGTCTTGCGCGCAGTGGAACTGGAAAAGGCCTACGACGGAGAATTCAATCAACCTGGACTTGCGAGAGAAGATTACAAACAATGCATAAACCCAATTTGTGAATAGAATGTGTGTAGAACATCTCAAATTTATAACAGAGTAGGCGGGAGGAGGAAACATGCCAAGGAACACTGAATTCATGGCGACTGGATGTTTTGAAATGGACTGCATATTTTCCATAACACATCCACGCATGTAAGGTACAACTTGTTGAAAAGTCAACAAGAAACATGTGTCTAATTTAGTTTTTCCCTTAATTAAATTAGACAATAAATATTAATCTATTATCTCATTCATAACTGAGTGATTTGGAATTGTAACAGAATTGTAAGTGTAGTTAAGTGAGTTAAGCTTAGTTGTATTAGTGCGAGTTCAGTGAATTAATTATTCATTAATTCACAATCAGTTAAACTCGCATGCAACTAAAGACTTGCCACGATTAACTACATGCATGTCATTCCAATGGAAACCAGTTGAGATAATAGGTGAAAGGGACAGTTGGCTATCAGTTGTGAGTTGTTCACACATGCATTGGATATGCTTATGAGCATGTGCAAACGATTCATTCGATACATTGTGAGAATTCGGATTGCAGAGTTTGTGCAGAGGAG
>ML826822.1:25671-35939 GCA_009831015.1 Picea engelmannii
TGTCCTCTCTCTCTCGCATGATGCTGCTGAAGAATACCCTTCTTGTTAAGGGGGAGTGTTGAAATAATGTAACTGCAAAGAGTATTCTTATTATTATTAATATTTTATTCATAGGATCAATCCCCATTGTGGATTGATCATGTCGTATATTGTAATAGGACCAAATCCCCTTTTGCGAATTGGTCAACAGACAATTATAATAGGAAGAATAAGAAGTCGGCCCCAACAATTAATAAGAAGACCCAAAAATATAATAAAGGTGGGTTTACCCACCCAGATTGAGAAGTCGGCCCTGCCAGTGAAGAGACACTTCACACGTGCCAAAACGTGTATAAATAAAGGAGGCTAGCACCTCATTTGAACATAACTCACTTGCTCAGTTTGAGAGACAAGTTCTGATCTGTTACCGGCAAAGGAGAGAGAGAGTGGCGCATATCTTGGGAGAGGAATTTCTGTTTTAGCATAAGATCTCTTGGCATTGTATTGACTATTTATATTAAGGAAGTTTTGCTGGGTTTTCTTCCCCTAGAGGGTTTCCCAGGATAAATGTTGTGTCTCTTGTGAATGTGTATTTCTCAGTGATCTTGTTCTTATGTTGCTATTATCTATTGAAATGCAAAGAACTATAATAATGGCATAAACATTAACAACAACTTCACTTCTTCCATCCTGAAATGTGATTTCTTCAGATTTAGCGATATGCCAAACTTCCTGCACTTCTGGAAAACCCTTTTCAGATGCCCGAGGTGTTGTTCATCAGAGTCAGAGTACACTGTGATGTCATCTATATAGATCACAATAAAATTGTCCTTTTAATTAGAAAACATGATGTCCATTTCCCTCTGGAAGGTATCTTCGACATTCATCAGGCCGAAAGGCATATTGGCATACATGAATGTCCCCCATGGTGTCGTAAAAGAAGTATTTTCCCTATCGTCTGGGTGTACCAAGATCTGATTGTAACACGAAAAATTGTCCAGCATGGAAATCTTTTGGGACCCCACCACCTTTTGTAGAATATAGTCCATTTTAGGGAGTGGGTAGTGGTCCCTGAGGGACACTTTGTTTAAGTTACGAAAATATACACACAATCTTGTTTCGTCACTCTTTTTTTGGATAGGTACCAAGTTGGCCACCCACTTAGAAAACCTTAAAGAAACGATAATTTTATCTTCGAAGAGTTTCTTTACCTCCTTTTCGATTAGCGATAGTAGTAGGGTATTTATCCGTCGTAACTTATGTTTGAACAACCTCTAGTCTTCTTTGAGAGGGATGACGTGCTGAATCACTTTAGTGTCATACACCTTCAAATCATCATAAATCCAAGCGAAAACATTTGGGAAATCCTTCATGAGCTTGATGTAGTATTGTTTGACCTCTGGACTGAGTGTTTTCGAAAATTTGATTATTTTCGGGTTCTCCTCATTCCTGATGTTGCAGTCTTTGACATTGTCCTCATTTGCAATGATCTTCGGATTTCCAGCCACATCATTTTCGTCGAACAACTTTTCCAATGAAACTAGCCACTTTGGGATGATGTTGTTCTTCAATTGTACTATGTCCCTTCTTGCTATTTGGTTCTATAAAGGGTCTTCATTACTACACACACCCATGCCCTCGTCTTTGTCACAACAACACTCGTCATCAATTTTATGTTAGTGAACTCGTCACTCATTTGAAGAAATCTATCCACCTATTTGTCGTCCTCAAACACCTGCCAATGTTTGATATTATCAGGCACTGTTGGCCTGTGTTTGACTTCTATCTCGTATTTTCTATTTGGGAAGATGGGTATTTTAAAAACCGAGGCCGAGGTAGCCAACACATCAGCAATATGATTTTTCTCCCTTGGGATAGCAGATAGATAATACTCTGAAAATTCTTCGAGGAGGTCTAGCGCCAAATTTTTGTATGCTCTCAGCCTGGGGTGTTTTGACTGATATATGCCTTTCACCTGGTTTATAATCAGCTCGGAATCTCCATGCACTGCTATCCTCTTCGCGCCTAGTTCTTTCAAAAACTTCAAGCCCAAGATCAGTGCCTCATACTCAACCATGTTGTTTGTACATTCGAATGTGAGCTTGTATGAGCACACCTTTGTGCCCACCTCAGGGGGGCTTATCCATACGTTGGCACCTGCTCCTTCCTTACTAACAATGCCATCAAAACTCATGTTCCATATCTTGTTTTCCGTATGGCTCTTTGGGTTATCACACTCTGCTTCTTATCGCACGGTTTCCTCATCGACTGTCATGACGGATGTTGGCTCTTCCTCTTCAAAGCTCAGGTCATTGTATAATATAGAGGAACCAAACCCAGTGTCGACGGAGTATATAGGATGGTTATTCGGTTGCGTTTTACTGCTTACCATGTATTTCAACAACACTTCTCTATACAACTGTCTATCCTGGCCAAAGATAGGAATGGTGGTGTATGACATGTCCATTTGTAGAGTCCCCTTTAACTTCGCATCCCACGACCTGGACATCAACATACCAAACTTGGGGGTTATGTCTGCCACAACCACGTCCATAACCATGCTTTTCAAAGGAAATTGGGCCAGTGATATGACCAGGTATTTTATGAGACCCATGCACTTGACTTTCCTCGAGTCAAAAGAAAAAAGGTCCTTATAGGGCCTGGTGATGTCCAAACCCAACTCGTCCATGATCACCTTTGGAATGAGGTTGTAAGACGTGCTTGAATCCAGCATGGCATTATGTAGGATCATGTCACGGATTTTTAGACTGACATAGAATGGGGGAACTTCCTCAGTATCACTTGTCTCCTAAACGCACAGACCAAACAAAAGAGTAGGGTGATTGTCTTGGATGTTCACAGTATTGGGGGTCCCTCCCATTTTTAGCATTTACTAATCTGCTCCTGATACTCACCCTTTCTAATAAGTTTGTTGAACGGGACAAAGATTTTGATTTTACCCATTTCATGCTCAAATTTAAAAGGGGGACATACTTTCTCTACCACTTTTCCACACACTTCCCGACTTTTTTTCAACACTTTCCTTGGGGCTTCCTCCTTTGAATTCTCCTTTTTAGTTGCATCCTTGGTCAGGTTGTCTGGATTCAGTCGGATTGTGGAAGGGGTGTCCGCCGAAGGTTTCCTTATGGGAATTTGTTTGATGAGGCTCGGTAGATGCCTCCTTTCTCCTTAAGTTATATTTCTTTTGAAATTGCATGATGGCGTTATGATAACCATTTATGAACTCTTCCGTCTCCCAGGACAACATGTCATATGTCTCAAGTATCATATCATCACTTTAGCTCATGTACTGATCATGCTCTCCCTTTGTCAAAAACACGCACAGGTTCTTGTCGTCGCAACAATTCATTTGGTCTTCAAACATCTGATTGAATTCTTTGTCCGCGTAGTTGTTTAGGAACGAAGGCCTTGTCTGTTGGTCACCCTGATCTCTCTGCTCCCTCTGTTCCCTCTGTTTGATCTGAGGAACTTGACCCCTTCTGAGGTTTTGATTTATGGGTTGGGGGTCATGCTGTTCTCGGGCGGCAAGTCTATTTCCCATGGAAATTCTCTCCATCATCTTCTCCATCGTCTTCATCATCAAGTCGAACTTGTTGTCCGAGGACCGAGATGTCGATGGTTGTGCATATCCTTGAGGTTTATTATCGCCTTTGTTGAATCTCTGTTTGATCTTCTTGGATGCCATCATATTTACCTCGACTTTGATCACGTTGCTCATTATTGCGTCTAGATTTGTTGATCTTATTTCTCTCAACAACAAGGCGAAATTGTTGTCAAAGAGTCGGCGTATCGCAACTGTGTAGACCTGGGGGGTGGTTGGAATTCTGCAGGAATCGAGTTATAAACCTTCATGAAACGGGCTGAGAATTATTTCACTGTCTCCTCTGGCATCCTCCTCATATTATTGTATTGTGTTAACCGTTGCAAAGGGTTCTTCTTGTCTCCCCATATATTAATGAAAGACGTCTCGAACGTGACAAAGTCTCGAATTCTTGCAGCCGGGAGGGCTTTGAACCATTTCCTCACCTCCCCCGAAAGGCTCTGCGCAAACAACCTCATTTTCGCGTCTGCATGGTCCACCTCCTCTAGGTTGATGAAATCATTGAATCAATCCAGATGCTTCTGGGCTAAAACTTTCCCTTCAACATCGTAGAGCTTAATCCTTTGGCTGTAATTTTGGGGTAAATCATGCAGTTGGGCTAGCAGAATGAGGGGGGCGAATCTGGCGGCCATAGCTCTAGGAGGGTTGGGGGTTTGGGGGATATTATTAGATATGAGGGCTTGGAATCTCTTTGGGTAGAAAACTATTTCTTCCAAGTTGGTTTCTAACTTAGACTTGAACAAGGTTTGCTCAAATAATGTGTCAAACTCAAGGTCGTCAATGCTTTACACGTCATCTTTAGGTAAGGACATGATTTTTTCCAGGTAATAGAACAGGTCCGACACTTACTCTCTAGTCCTATGCATAATTTTCTCGGGGTCGTACACAGGCTCTGTAGGGTTTGGGTCAGGATTTTCTCTAGTATAGATCGTCTTTGGAGCCATGGTTCCTGAACTGCGCTACTTGATGCTACTGGTATTTTTTACTAGAGTCGCCAGGGTAAAGGTATTCAGCCAGTGTAGATGTTTGTCCCTCTCTTACCTTCAGGGGTCAAAACTGTAACTTTAGTCATTCTCCCAGGGAAATTTATTCAATTTTGTCCATGGCAATGACGCGATAATGTTAGCACTCTGTAAATCTATTTGACTGATAAAAAAAATGACAGAGGTAACTATTTCAACCAACTTTGAGACCCGAAACTAGCCTTTCAGATCTGGAGAGGGATCTCTCAGGAGACTTCGTCTCAATACAGGATATGGATTTAAACTATCAGCTAGATTCAACACCTTTGAAACAATAAGTTCTGGTTATATTGGCACAAGAGAGTAAGACCTTGGGCTATGGAGTCGGTTCAAGAAAACGATAGAAACAAATGACTCAGTGACTGAACTTGAGAGGATAAAGGCTAAGAGAGTAATAGTCTTTAGTGAAAAATCGTTGTATGTGGTGGGAGAAAAACATGAAGCAACCCAGAGCACCGCTGAGGATGAATTCAGAGTTAACTTTATAATAAAACAGTTTTTCTAAATGGTGCGAATCCCAGGGCACTTCGCAGTGAATCCCAGGTTCAAAAATACGTTCCTATTTAGACAACAATATATATGAATAAAGAATACAGGAAGTATGTACGCAAAGAAAGGAAACAATACATCCAACTTATACAATTAGAATCTTTTCATCAAAGCTTCATGACGTTTGCATTAAATTTCAATCGAGCTCAAACTTACATTCAATAGACATTGCCTACACTATTTTCCCAACCAACCTAGATTACATTGAAAAGATAAAATATATAGGCAAGGGCGCCGCTTGGGCTATCGTGATCTCTAGCTATTATCCCTAGAACTTAGGAAAAACTGTCTGTTCTACGCTAAATGACTCTTCGCATGACACCTTTCCAAAAATAGAAAACAAATGCATATGGTTGCATCATGACTAGTTGTGTTTCGCCACGGGGATTCGGTTATCAGAAAATTCTCGACATGGGGAGAGTGATGCATCAAAACCTTCCTTCGAAAAGGTATCTAAATGATCAAGTATTCTGACAGGATCTTTCCGTCAACTATAACAACCTTGATTTCTGTCGCATGCTGATTCGTTGGGGTGCGTGCATGACGAGTAGCTGCTAACTGTTACCAAAATGAAAAAAATGTTTAAGGGTCAAAACTGTCAAGAACTATGCTCCGCTTGATGATACAAGAAAAAAATCAGCTAATTATGTTGCTTTTGCGCGCTGGCAAGAGCTGTGCGGACTCTCTCTTTGACTGCTTCACCTTCTCTGAAATGCTTCACATTCCTTTCTTCTGACAACCGTTGTGTTTCGTGCAGTTGTACGATGGTATCATGTGCCTCTCTGAGTTTTATTTTGAGGCGTGTCACGTTTCCTTCGTGACCTTGCACTGCTGACACATCAAGGGTCTTTGCTACTAATTGTTGTCTCAGTTCCCTGTTTTTCTGGTAAAGTTTGGTGACAATGAGTTGCAACTGCTTTAGCTGTTGAGATGGCTCTCGATCATTAGTGCCCATGACATCTTTCCTCCTTGTTCTTCTCTCACTTCCTCATCTTGTACCTTCGATAGCTTCCATCCGAATGGCGTGCATAAGTAATTTTTCGGTAGCCGCTTTTGCACGCGACTTGTTTGGGACTTGGCTTTCCCCAACTTCCTTGTTTTTCCTTGGCCTGCCCTTTCTCTGGGGTATCTGTTGTTGGGGAGATAGGGTTTCTAACGTCTTTCCTTCCTGCGCAGCTTCTTCTACTCTAGGCTATGAGTGGTGTGCTATCATTGCTTCCGCGGGCAAAGGTGAAAATCCTTTTGTATCCTTGGGAGCGCTTGTGAGTGAGAACGAATGCCAGTCGCTTTGGGGCTTGGCCCTGGTTCTTCTGCCACTTCACACACCCTTTCTCACATTTTGGGAGGTTTCCATGGTGCAACCATATTCATCTTACGTGCGGTGGAATTGAAAAAGGCCTAAGATGGAGAATTTGATCAACCTGGGCTTGCGACAAAAGATTACAAACAATGCATAAACCCGATTTGCGAATAGAATGCGTGTAGAAATTTATAACAGAGAAAGCGGGAGGAGGAAACGTGCCAAGGAACATTGAATTCATGGTGACTGAATTCAAAACAGACTGCATATTTTCCATAGCACATCTGTGCATGTAATGTACAACTGATAAGGGCTGCAAATAATACATGATACAAACACTATGATTTTTCATTCTTCCAGCCTTCATAATGAGCCAATCATGGTTACTGCACTTTGTCGATACGACTTCTATTAACAACTTGCCTAGACCTGGGGCACGTAGAAACTCCCTTTTTGACAGGACCCGACTCTTTGGGAACAGACTCGTACTTATTTTCTCAAGTTTGGACTCTGACATCCCTTCCCGAATCCAAGGGCCAACCAACCACCTGCTAACTTTGAACCCTTTGTTGTTACGTACCTGAATTCACATGCTTTGACACATGGGCCATAACTTGACTAAAACTGACTCTAATTGAAGAGAAAAATGGTGGCGCTAACACTTTGCATGCAATTCCTACTTCAATTTCTCTATGCTTCCTTTCAGCCTTGTTTAGCAATTATTTCTTCTCTTGTGACCATTTTACCTTTTCTTGTTCCAGCTACAACACCCTAGCCTTGTAGCCCAATGTCTCTTGATGAAGTGTTTCCTTTTCCTATTCTAGAGCAACCAATTTTGTTGTTTGTGGATGCTCTGTAGCAAACATTTTCAATTTATTCTTCAAACTTTGAATTAATTTGTCCTTCTCATCCAATGAAGCTTTCAACCCTTGGGGGCCTTCAGATTTCAACCTCTTGACCTGAGTCTGGAAATCTCTTCTAGATGCCTTTTACTGCCTCAATTTTCCTTCCAATTTCATTGCATAAGATGATAGTTTTGAATTCTTTAAACTTAAGCTCAAGTAATCAGAATATATCATGTCATTAGTGTGTTTGTGGAATTTGACCTTGTCTGGGGAACTTATGTTGTCATATTTTATCTTTATCTCAGAGACTTTGTCTTCATTTTCAACTGCAATGTTAAAGGTCCTCTTTTCAACATCCTTTATTGTGAACAATGATGAGAAATATTTTCCACTTCAGGGAATAAATCCCTCATCTCACCCCGAGCTGTGTTTCCATTCTCAGCATACTGTTTTTCCAAGTCCTCTCTAGACTAATAAACTCACTCAGATGTTTTATCAAATATGTATTTCTTACTGCTAAAGGTTCTTGAGATACATTCACTTTGAAGTTTATTTTCCTTTTCAACCTCTACAGTGCTAGTACCACTTTCCACCAAATCTAGATTAACTTGGTCTATGGACTCTTCCTCTTCCAAGTCCACAATATGTGCTGACTGTGTAACTTTCATATTCTTTGGGGAAGTTTGTTGATCACTAATGCCCATGGCCTATGAACTTCTTCTCTTGCTGTAAACACTTATCTTAAGAAATTTTATTATCAGTTTCTGAGGAGCTTGTTGTGTTTGAATTGATTGCAGGGTTGCTTCCACTTTCTTTGTTTGGGTTTGTTGCAGGGCTTCTTTTATGTCAAGACAGACCTCTATATTAGCTAGCTTATCAAAACCCTCAACCTATTCATGTTCATAAGGGGCCAATTTTTTCATTTGTCTTCTTTTGGATATGATTTGGTGTGGATTAGACCTTCTTCTCTGTAAATGTGCAAAACCAAAATCTTTGAGATTTTATTGAACCTGAGATAAACATGATCTGTATTTGACAATAAAGGTACCAATGACAAAAGGGAACTTAATGTTGGAGGCTTTGTGCAACTTCAGGAAATGCTATGTCTCAAATATAATTCTCTGCCTGATGAATTCGAGGGAAAATATTCTAGGAGTCAGAAAAATAGGCAATAGGTAAGCATATTCATGAAAATCATAAACCCAGATTACTGTTGAATGCATGAATAATACCCAATCCCCCACTATGCTCAATGGATTTGGTTGTAGATAGCTTCTCATGTAATCCAAAACTCTAGGTAAGATGGTATTGAAAATCAAACTATAAACTTTGGACATGACTTTGTTGATGAAGATAAGTAATGTAATTCTTTTACATTCAGTTGACACAAATGTTTCTTTAGGAAATTCCCTCTTGTTGGTTTCCAAGAAAATTCTCAAAAGATAGGTGTAGTATCTAAAATATTTCAGGGAGTGAAAATTCACTAGTTGTTTATGAATAGTATCATCTAGGAATTGATCAAAGTTGATATGGACTAACAGACCAAGTTTTGACTTGAAAAATCTCAGAAGGAAACCAAGCATGACTTCGACCATGTACTTATCACTGTCTAAGCCTAAATTTTGACTCAATAAGAAGAAGACCCACTGGATATTTATGACCATTATATCTACATTCATAGGCAAGACAAACTTTCATAGAATTGTTCAGGTTTGACAATTTGTTGCAAAAAAAAACTTCGAACCTCTGATGGACACTCTCTATATACCATAATCAATTTCTCTTCATCGAATGGTTCATAGTTTAAAGAAAAGGACTCCAGTATGTTGAGGGATTCTTGAATTGACAACCTTTTTATGTTGCACAAGACCAGGGACCCTTGTTTATTCACAATTATTCTTTCTTCATGGGCATATTGTTCGGTGCACCAGCCTATAATTTTAGAAAATGGGAAATCTATTTCGAAAACATAAGGTACTATGGTGGCCTGGACTTCTTCAAGGAACGATATACATCTTCCTACTTTATCATACATGTTTCTTCTGGTCACAGAGATAGGAGAAATAATGATTTCGACATCAAAAACATCTACATCTCGGTCAATTAGGGATTCTTCATTTTCCACATGATCTTGTTTTGTTACTGAGGTTATAATAGGATCCATGGTTACAGTGTAAATACCTAGAAATGGTGCACAATTGGTGTATTATTGAGCTGCAAGTGGAAGACGATAGTCACGCCAAGGTTCTAATGGTCCAGTGTTCAAAATAATAATCAAATAAAACAAATCAATAAAGTTCCTTTTATACTTTTCCATTTTTCGAGGGCGTGAGAAAGTGGTTTGAGGAAACCCACTTTTTGTTATGAAATTCACCTAGTGATGCCACGTACCTCCAAGAGGAAACCACGGTTTAAATTTTGGGACCGCCCTTCAAAATTAAACCCCGTGCAGCTTCGCCCCCCGAAATTATTCTCTGTTGTTGGTCTTGAGAACTCACGATCCACGATGCTTTGGACCCGATCAAATTGGCGCTCCTGCCATATTTATCCCTTCCCTACCATATCCAACCCCTTTCCTAGTTTATCAGGCCTCCAAACCAAATTTAGCATTCCACCAGATTTTGAAATCTTGATTTCACACAATAAAAATTTAATGGTGACTAACATGCCCCACCATAAAGTGAAAGATAATTAATGTAAAAGATAATTAATATGGTAATTATTAATATTTTGAGTTATTGAGCTCAACCCTATTGTGCCAATAGACATATCATTTGATGTGATAAGTCTTATATAAATAAAGGTGAATCCACATTGAGGAAACACACTTATCATTGTGTCATGTCATTATTTCAGAAGTTGTGGTCTGAAATTGTGAGAATTACAACACCCTCTTGTGTGCTAGGTTTGGTGATGGTGTGGGAGGTCTTTCTCTTGAGAATATAGCAAAG
>ML826822.1:36039-77399 GCA_009831015.1 Picea engelmannii
AGATAGATAATACTCTGAAAATTCTTCGAGGAGGTCTAGCGCCAAATTTTTGTATGCTCTCAGCCTGGGGTGTTTTGACTGATATATGCCTTTCACCTGGTTTATAATCAGCTCGGAATCTCCATGCACTGCTATCCTCTTCGCGCCTAGTTCTTTCAAAAACTTCAAGCCCAAGATCAGTGCCTCATACTCAACCATGTTGTTTGTACATTCGAATGTGAGCTTGTATGAGCACACCTTTGTGCCCACCTCAGGGGGGCTTATCCATACGTTGGCACCTGCTCCTTCCTTACTAACAATGCCATCAAAACTCATGTTCCATATCTTGTTTTCCGTATGGCTCTTTGGGTTATCACACTCTGCTTCTTATCGCACGGTTTCCTCATCGACTGTCATGACGGATGTTGGCTCTTCCTCTTCAAAGCTCAGGTCATTGTATAATATAGAGGAACCAAACCCAGTGTCGACGGAGTATATAGGATGGTTATTCGGTTGCGTTTTACTGCTTACCATGTATTTCAACAACACTTCTCTATACAACTGTCTATCCTGGCCAAAGATAGGAATGGTGGTGTATGACATGTCCATTTGTAGAGTCCCCTTTAACTTCGCATCCCACGACCTGGACATCAACATACCAAACTTGGGGGTTATGTCTGCCACAACCACGTCCATAACCATGCTTTTCAAAGGAAATTGGGCCAGTGATATGACCAGGTATTTTATGAGACCCATGCACTTGACTTTCCTCGAGTCAAAAGAAAAAAGGTCCTTATAGGGCCTGGTGATGTCCAAACCCAACTCGTCCATGATCACCTTTGGAATGAGGTTGTAAGACGTGCTTGAATCCAGCATGGCATTATGTAGGATCATGTCACGGATTTTTAGACTGACATAGAATGGGGGAACTTCCTCAGTATCACTTGTCTCCTAAACGCACAGACCAAACAAAAGAGTAGGGTGATTGTCTTGGATGTTCACAGTATTGGGGGTCCCTCCCATTTTTAGCATTTACTAATCTGCTCCTGATACTCACCCTTTCTAATAAGTTTGTTGAACGGGACAAAGATTTTGATTTTACCCATTTCATGCTCAAATTTAAAAGGGGGACATACTTTCTCTACCACTTTTCCACACACTTCCCGACTTTTTTTCAACACTTTCCTTGGGGCTTCCTCCTTTGAATTCTCCTTTTTAGTTGCATCCTTGGTCAGGTTGTCTGGATTCAGTCGGATTGTGGAAGGGGTGTCCGCCGAAGGTTTCCTTATGGGAATTTGTTTGATGAGGCTCGGTAGATGCCTCCTTTCTCCTTAAGTTATATTTCTTTTGAAATTGCATGATGGCGTTATGATAACCATTTATGAACTCTTCCGTCTCCCAGGACAACATGTCATATGTCTCAAGTATCATATCATCACTTTAGCTCATGTACTGATCATGCTCTCCCTTTGTCAAAAACACGCACAGGTTCTTGTCGTCGCAACAATTCATTTGGTCTTCAAACATCTGATTGAATTCTTTGTCCGCGTAGTTGTTTAGGAACGAAGGCCTTGTCTGTTGGTCACCCTGATCTCTCTGCTCCCTCTGTTCCCTCTGTTTGATCTGAGGAACTTGACCCCTTCTGAGGTTTTGATTTATGGGTTGGGGGTCATGCTGTTCTCGGGCGGCAAGTCTATTTCCCATGGAAATTCTCTCCATCATCTTCTCCATCGTCTTCATCATCAAGTCGAACTTGTTGTCCGAGGACCGAGATGTCGATGGTTGTGCATATCCTTGAGGTTTATTATCGCCTTTGTTGAATCTCTGTTTGATCTTCTTGGATGCCATCATATTTACCTCGACTTTGATCACGTTGCTCATTATTGCGTCTAGATTTGTTGATCTTATTTCTCTCAACAACAAGGCGAAATTGTTGTCAAAGAGTCGGCGTATCGCAACTGTGTAGACCTGGGGGGTGGTTGGAATTCTGCAGGAATCGAGTTATAAACCTTCATGAAACGGGCTGAGAATTATTTCACTGTCTCCTCTGGCATCCTCCTCATATTATTGTATTGTGTTAACCGTTGCAAAGGGTTCTTCTTGTCTCCCCATATATTAATGAAAGACGTCTCGAACGTGACAAAGTCTCGAATTCTTGCAGCCGGGAGGGCTTTGAACCATTTCCTCACCTCCCCCGAAAGGCTCTGCGCAAACAACCTCATTTTCGCGTCTGCATGGTCCACCTCCTCTAGGTTGATGAAATCATTGAATCAATCCAGATGCTTCTGGGCTAAAACTTTCCCTTCAACATCGTAGAGCTTAATCCTTTGGCTGTAATTTTGGGGTAAATCATGCAGTTGGGCTAGCAGAATGAGGGGGGCGAATCTGGCGGCCATAGCTCTAGGAGGGTTGGGGGTTTGGGGGATATTATTAGATATGAGGGCTTGGAATCTCTTTGGGTAGAAAACTATTTCTTCCAAGTTGGTTTCTAACTTAGACTTGAACAAGGTTTGCTCAAATAATGTGTCAAACTCAAGGTCGTCAATGCTTTACACGTCATCTTTAGGTAAGGACATGATTTTTTCCAGGTAATAGAACAGGTCCGACACTTACTCTCTAGTCCTATGCATAATTTTCTCGGGGTCGTACACAGGCTCTGTAGGGTTTGGGTCAGGATTTTCTCTAGTATAGATCGTCTTTGGAGCCATGGTTCCTGAACTGCGCTACTTGATGCTACTGGTATTTTTTACTAGAGTCGCCAGGGTAAAGGTATTCAGCCAGTGTAGATGTTTGTCCCTCTCTTACCTTCAGGGGTCAAAACTGTAACTTTAGTCATTCTCCCAGGGAAATTTATTCAATTTTGTCCATGGCAATGACGCGATAATGTTAGCACTCTGTAAATCTATTTGACTGATAAAAAAAATGACAGAGGTAACTATTTCAACCAACTTTGAGACCCGAAACTAGCCTTTCAGATCTGGAGAGGGATCTCTCAGGAGACTTCGTCTCAATACAGGATATGGATTTAAACTATCAGCTAGATTCAACACCTTTGAAACAATAAGTTCTGGTTATATTGGCACAAGAGAGTAAGACCTTGGGCTATGGAGTCGGTTCAAGAAAACGATAGAAACAAATGACTCAGTGACTGAACTTGAGAGGATAAAGGCTAAGAGAGTAATAGTCTTTAGTGAAAAATCGTTGTATGTGGTGGGAGAAAAACATGAAGCAACCCAGAGCACCGCTGAGGATGAATTCAGAGTTAACTTTATAATAAAACAGTTTTTCTAAATGGTGCGAATCCCAGGGCACTTCGCAGTGAATCCCAGGTTCAAAAATACGTTCCTATTTAGACAACAATATATATGAATAAAGAATACAGGAAGTATGTACGCAAAGAAAGGAAACAATACATCCAACTTATACAATTAGAATCTTTTCATCAAAGCTTCATGACGTTTGCATTAAATTTCAATCGAGCTCAAACTTACATTCAATAGACATTGCCTACACTATTTTCCCAACCAACCTAGATTACATTGAAAAGATAAAATATATAGGCAAGGGCGCCGCTTGGGCTATCGTGATCTCTAGCTATTATCCCTAGAACTTAGGAAAAACTGTCTGTTCTACGCTAAATGACTCTTCGCATGACACCTTTCCAAAAATAGAAAACAAATGCATATGGTTGCATCATGACTAGTTGTGTTTCGCCACGGGGATTCGGTTATCAGAAAATTCTCGACATGGGGAGAGTGATGCATCAAAACCTTCCTTCGAAAAGGTATCTAAATGATCAAGTATTCTGACAGGATCTTTCCGTCAACTATAACAACCTTGATTTCTGTCGCATGCTGATTCGTTGGGGTGCGTGCATGACGAGTAGCTGCTAACTGTTACCAAAATGAAAAAAATGTTTAAGGGTCAAAACTGTCAAGAACTATGCTCCGCTTGATGATACAAGAAAAAAATCAGCTAATTATGTTGCTTTTGCGCGCTGGCAAGAGCTGTGCGGACTCTCTCTTTGACTGCTTCACCTTCTCTGAAATGCTTCACATTCCTTTCTTCTGACAACCGTTGTGTTTCGTGCAGTTGTACGATGGTATCATGTGCCTCTCTGAGTTTTATTTTGAGGCGTGTCACGTTTCCTTCGTGACCTTGCACTGCTGACACATCAAGGGTCTTTGCTACTAATTGTTGTCTCAGTTCCCTGTTTTTCTGGTAAAGTTTGGTGACAATGAGTTGCAACTGCTTTAGCTGTTGAGATGGCTCTCGATCATTAGTGCCCATGACATCTTTCCTCCTTGTTCTTCTCTCACTTCCTCATCTTGTACCTTCGATAGCTTCCATCCGAATGGCGTGCATAAGTAATTTTTCGGTAGCCGCTTTTGCACGCGACTTGTTTGGGACTTGGCTTTCCCCAACTTCCTTGTTTTTCCTTGGCCTGCCCTTTCTCTGGGGTATCTGTTGTTGGGGAGATAGGGTTTCTAACGTCTTTCCTTCCTGCGCAGCTTCTTCTACTCTAGGCTATGAGTGGTGTGCTATCATTGCTTCCGCGGGCAAAGGTGAAAATCCTTTTGTATCCTTGGGAGCGCTTGTGAGTGAGAACGAATGCCAGTCGCTTTGGGGCTTGGCCCTGGTTCTTCTGCCACTTCACACACCCTTTCTCACATTTTGGGAGGTTTCCATGGTGCAACCATATTCATCTTACGTGCGGTGGAATTGAAAAAGGCCTAAGATGGAGAATTTGATCAACCTGGGCTTGCGACAAAAGATTACAAACAATGCATAAACCCGATTTGCGAATAGAATGCGTGTAGAAATTTATAACAGAGAAAGCGGGAGGAGGAAACGTGCCAAGGAACATTGAATTCATGGTGACTGAATTCAAAACAGACTGCATATTTTCCATAGCACATCTGTGCATGTAATGTACAACTGATAAGGGCTGCAAATAATACATGATACAAACACTATGATTTTTCATTCTTCCAGCCTTCATAATGAGCCAATCATGGTTACTGCACTTTGTCGATACGACTTCTATTAACAACTTGCCTAGACCTGGGGCACGTAGAAACTCCCTTTTTGACAGGACCCGACTCTTTGGGAACAGACTCGTACTTATTTTCTCAAGTTTGGACTCTGACATCCCTTCCCGAATCCAAGGGCCAACCAACCACCTGCTAACTTTGAACCCTTTGTTGTTACGTACCTGAATTCACATGCTTTGACACATGGGCCATAACTTGACTAAAACTGACTCTAATTGAAGAGAAAAATGGTGGCGCTAACACTTTGCATGCAATTCCTACTTCAATTTCTCTATGCTTCCTTTCAGCCTTGTTTAGCAATTATTTCTTCTCTTGTGACCATTTTACCTTTTCTTGTTCCAGCTACAACACCCTAGCCTTGTAGCCCAATGTCTCTTGATGAAGTGTTTCCTTTTCCTATTCTAGAGCAACCAATTTTGTTGTTTGTGGATGCTCTGTAGCAAACATTTTCAATTTATTCTTCAAACTTTGAATTAATTTGTCCTTCTCATCCAATGAAGCTTTCAACCCTTGGGGGCCTTCAGATTTCAACCTCTTGACCTGAGTCTGGAAATCTCTTCTAGATGCCTTTTACTGCCTCAATTTTCCTTCCAATTTCATTGCATAAGATGATAGTTTTGAATTCTTTAAACTTAAGCTCAAGTAATCAGAATATATCATGTCATTAGTGTGTTTGTGGAATTTGACCTTGTCTGGGGAACTTATGTTGTCATATTTTATCTTTATCTCAGAGACTTTGTCTTCATTTTCAACTGCAATGTTAAAGGTCCTCTTTTCAACATCCTTTATTGTGAACAATGATGAGAAATATTTTCCACTTCAGGGAATAAATCCCTCATCTCACCCCGAGCTGTGTTTCCATTCTCAGCATACTGTTTTTCCAAGTCCTCTCTAGACTAATAAACTCACTCAGATGTTTTATCAAATATGTATTTCTTACTGCTAAAGGTTCTTGAGATACATTCACTTTGAAGTTTATTTTCCTTTTCAACCTCTACAGTGCTAGTACCACTTTCCACCAAATCTAGATTAACTTGGTCTATGGACTCTTCCTCTTCCAAGTCCACAATATGTGCTGACTGTGTAACTTTCATATTCTTTGGGGAAGTTTGTTGATCACTAATGCCCATGGCCTATGAACTTCTTCTCTTGCTGTAAACACTTATCTTAAGAAATTTTATTATCAGTTTCTGAGGAGCTTGTTGTGTTTGAATTGATTGCAGGGTTGCTTCCACTTTCTTTGTTTGGGTTTGTTGCAGGGCTTCTTTTATGTCAAGACAGACCTCTATATTAGCTAGCTTATCAAAACCCTCAACCTATTCATGTTCATAAGGGGCCAATTTTTTCATTTGTCTTCTTTTGGATATGATTTGGTGTGGATTAGACCTTCTTCTCTGTAAATGTGCAAAACCAAAATCTTTGAGATTTTATTGAACCTGAGATAAACATGATCTGTATTTGACAATAAAGGTACCAATGACAAAAGGGAACTTAATGTTGGAGGCTTTGTGCAACTTCAGGAAATGCTATGTCTCAAATATAATTCTCTGCCTGATGAATTCGAGGGAAAATATTCTAGGAGTCAGAAAAATAGGCAATAGGTAAGCATATTCATGAAAATCATAAACCCAGATTACTGTTGAATGCATGAATAATACCCAATCCCCCACTATGCTCAATGGATTTGGTTGTAGATAGCTTCTCATGTAATCCAAAACTCTAGGTAAGATGGTATTGAAAATCAAACTATAAACTTTGGACATGACTTTGTTGATGAAGATAAGTAATGTAATTCTTTTACATTCAGTTGACACAAATGTTTCTTTAGGAAATTCCCTCTTGTTGGTTTCCAAGAAAATTCTCAAAAGATAGGTGTAGTATCTAAAATATTTCAGGGAGTGAAAATTCACTAGTTGTTTATGAATAGTATCATCTAGGAATTGATCAAAGTTGATATGGACTAACAGACCAAGTTTTGACTTGAAAAATCTCAGAAGGAAACCAAGCATGACTTCGACCATGTACTTATCACTGTCTAAGCCTAAATTTTGACTCAATAAGAAGAAGACCCACTGGATATTTATGACCATTATATCTACATTCATAGGCAAGACAAACTTTCATAGAATTGTTCAGGTTTGACAATTTGTTGCAAAAAAAAACTTCGAACCTCTGATGGACACTCTCTATATACCATAATCAATTTCTCTTCATCGAATGGTTCATAGTTTAAAGAAAAGGACTCCAGTATGTTGAGGGATTCTTGAATTGACAACCTTTTTATGTTGCACAAGACCAGGGACCCTTGTTTATTCACAATTATTCTTTCTTCATGGGCATATTGTTCGGTGCACCAGCCTATAATTTTAGAAAATGGGAAATCTATTTCGAAAACATAAGGTACTATGGTGGCCTGGACTTCTTCAAGGAACGATATACATCTTCCTACTTTATCATACATGTTTCTTCTGGTCACAGAGATAGGAGAAATAATGATTTCGACATCAAAAACATCTACATCTCGGTCAATTAGGGATTCTTCATTTTCCACATGATCTTGTTTTGTTACTGAGGTTATAATAGGATCCATGGTTACAGTGTAAATACCTAGAAATGGTGCACAATTGGTGTATTATTGAGCTGCAAGTGGAAGACGATAGTCACGCCAAGGTTCTAATGGTCCAGTGTTCAAAATAATAATCAAATAAAACAAATCAATAAAGTTCCTTTTATACTTTTCCATTTTTCGAGGGCGTGAGAAAGTGGTTTGAGGAAACCCACTTTTTGTTATGAAATTCACCTAGTGATGCCACGTACCTCCAAGAGGAAACCACGGTTTAAATTTTGGGACCGCCCTTCAAAATTAAACCCCGTGCAGCTTCGCCCCCCGAAATTATTCTCTGTTGTTGGTCTTGAGAACTCACGATCCACGATGCTTTGGACCCGATCAAATTGGCGCTCCTGCCATATTTATCCCTTCCCTACCATATCCAACCCCTTTCCTAGTTTATCAGGCCTCCAAACCAAATTTAGCATTCCACCAGATTTTGAAATCTTGATTTCACACAATAAAAATTTAATGGTGACTAACATGCCCCACCATAAAGTGAAAGATAATTAATGTAAAAGATAATTAATATGGTAATTATTAATATTTTGAGTTATTGAGCTCAACCCTATTGTGCCAATAGACATATCATTTGATGTGATAAGTCTTATATAAATAAAGGTGAATCCACATTGAGGAAACACACTTATCATTGTGTCATGTCATTATTTCAGAAGTTGTGGTCTGAAATTGTGAGAATTACAACACCCTCTTGTGTGCTAGGTTTGGTGATGGTGTGGGAGGTCTTTCTCTTGAGAATATAGCAAAGTATTGTCTGGGTTTTCTTCCCTTGCTGAGAAGGGTTTCCCAGAATACTTATTGTGTTCTTATGAATGGTTATTCTTCTTGCGATCTTGGTTTGTTGCAGTAGTTATGGTTCAGTTCATGCTACATAGTAAGAAAATTAGAAATGCATAATCTTACCATAAACTCAACAAAATGACAGTGAAGTACCTCTTTTTTATGTCAGTCTCAATTTTCATGATATGAACCTGCATAATGTCATGTTAGAGTCAGAGGCATCACACAATTTGATGCCAAAGGTGGTTATGGAAAATCTTGGGTTAGACATCACAAGGCCATATAAAGGTTTTTTTTCATTTGATTCAAGGAAGGTTAAATGCATGGGGTTGATTAAAAATCTTGTTGTTACATTAACGAAGATCCCATCTAAAAGTGTTGTTATAGATGTAGTGGTTGCTGACATTCCACCTAAATTTGGGATGCTATTGTCTAGATCTTGAGCAACAAAACTCAAAGGTACCTTACAGATGGACATGTCATATGCTACAATTACATTGTTTGGGAATCAAAGGTGATTGTACAAAGAAACACAGTTGGCATATATGGTAAGTAACCTAGATAGGCCTAATAATCACCTTATCTATGTTGTTGACACTGATATGGGAGCTTCTATTTTTTGAAGAGGGTGACAAGAATGAATCTAAAATTCCAGAGAAAAAGAGTGAACATTTGCAGGAAGAGCTCATTCTAGATCAGGTATATGATGATGATGATGGATTGTGGAATATGGATTTTGATGGAGCTGTTAGTAAAGAAGGATTTGGGGAAGGTGTGTGGATTGTTCCTCCAAATGGTGCTTCAAAACTTTATTCTTTCAAACTAGATTTTGATTGTACAAACAATGTAGCTGAATATGAGGATTTAATTTTGGGGCTAAATGCTTTGAAGGATTTCAAATATAAAAGAATAGTTGTGCATGGTGATTTTGAACTAGTAATTAATCAAGTTAAGGGTATTTACCAAACCAAGCACCCCAGGATGAGGGAATACATAAATGCAGTACTCGAGTTGTTGGAAGGATTTATATAATATGATGTATCACTTAGAACATGATTTTTGATTCTTTAGCAACCTCAGCCAGTGTTTTCAAAATTCCTATTCATCCAAATAAGAAGTATGAGATTGAAGTCAAACACGGGACATCAGTCCCTGACAATATCAAATACTGGCAGGTCTTTGAAGATGATAACCAAGTAATTAGATTCCTTCAAAATTCAGATGATTTTTCTAGTACACATATTGATGAAGAAAATTTGTTTGTTGAAGAAGAAAATGCAGGTTTGACTCCAAGTTCACAGGATTATCAAAATGTTATAGCTGGAAAGGAGGTAATTCAATTGAAGAATAATTTCATCCCAAAGTTCCTATTGAGAATCTTTTTGATAATAATGTTGTACCAAAAATCCCAAAGGTGACTCCAAATGAAGGTGAGGCAGAAGATTACAACATTGGAACTGAAAAGTAACCAAGACTCATCAAATTGTCTAAGACTTTAACTCCTGAAAATAAAAAAAAGGTATCTCGAATTGATGAAGGAATTCTTTGATGTGTTTGCATGGAGTTATGAGGATTTGAAGGTATATGATACACGCATTATCCAACATACAATCCAAATCAAAGAATATTAGAAAACATTCAAACAAAAACTAAGAAGGATAAATCCATTGCTCCTACCTTTAATTGAGAAAGAAGTGAAAAACTTGTTTGATGAAAATATTATTGTCTCATTGAGGTTCTCTAAATGGTTGGCAAACCTCGTTCCTTTCAGGAAGAAGAATGGGGAAAAAATGCTTTGTAGATTTCAGGGATTTGAACAGGGTGTCTTTGAAGGACAATTATCCTCTCCCAAAGATGGATTACATTTTACAGAAAGTTGTGGGATCAGAAAAAAATGTCAATGTTATATGACTATTCAGGGTATAATCAGATCATGGTGCATCCAGATGATCAAGAAAATAAAACTTTTACCACACCTTGGGGAGATATTTACCAAGTCCTATCAGGCTACCAACTGGGTCTATCTTTGACCATATATTGTCTCTAAGTTTCAATTGTTATGAAAAGGTTTTGCTGATGTTTTAGGACAGCCAATAGTTCATGAAATTCTTGCTGATTTGTTATGGTTGTACTTGCAATTTTAGGTGCTCTAGCATGTAGTTTTAGTAACCAGAAGTTAGCACATGCATACTAAAATAAATACGACACACCTAGAGATATTTACAACTGAAAATAAGAAGATCTAAAATACTAACACACATCATTTTGTACACATGTATTTTTGGTCAACATGACCCTGGATAAAAACCCCCTCGGGGAAAACTAGTTTGGAATATATGTCTATATATGAGGAAGCAAGATGGTGGAATACAACAAGTACAAAATATAGATGAACCTGATACAATAGTAGCTTGATTGAAGATGAAATACAAGTACAAATGAACCAGGTGTGCCCCTCATAAATGCTCTCAAATCCACCAAAACTGCTACAGATGCAAATTGTGAGCTCTGAATGGAAAACCCCTCCACAGTAATCAAGCACTGGTGTGTGGCCTCCCTTTAAAATGGATCCAACTACAATATGATAGGTGTAAGACCTCCCCACTACTGATGCACCCTCCTCAACAAGTGCTCCCTCCACAACACAAGAAGCTCCTTAGTAAATAAACCAAGATCCAAGCTAGATGCCTCTCTCCATGAAAGTGTGCTCCCAAGATAGCCTCACCTCATTCCAAATATCCCTCTCAATATCTCCAAGTTAGAAAATGAATTTATGAGCTCTCCTTTTCCCTTTGCGCCCCTCTTAAACCTCCATAAAGAAACCTAGGATATGGATGGCTGAGATCATCCCATATCCCATCTAATCAAAGGTTGATATCTCTCCAAAAGAATCTCACTCAATAACCCACTTTGGGTTAAGTTCCCTAAGTTCGCTTTATGTCTCTAATTCACCCACAAAGTGAATTAATAGTCATTTTAGGCATAAATGATAAAATTTCACTTTTGACTTAAAACTCCCAAGTCAAAGTGAAATTAGACACAAAGTACATAGTACACCCCACATGTGTTTAGGATAGAAGAAACACATGGGGAACACCTACTAAGGTACATAATATCAACACTCCCTCTTACTGAGGAAGGTGTTCCTCACCAAGCCCATCTTGTCTCTGAAGTAGACATGTTTTCCCCTTCACAGGGCCTTGGTGAGTATATCTTCAACTTGGTCGTCAGTCGATATATACTGCAATCGAACTTTGCCTCTTTGAACCCAATCACGGATGAAGTGGTACATGATCTCAATGTGCTTCGACCAGTAATGAAACACTAGATTCTCAAAGAGTTTTATGCAACTTTGATTATCATAGTGAATGGCGATCAGTGGCATCTTCTGACCAAAAAATCCAACCATCATCTTAGGAAGCCTAATGGCCTCGTAATTGGCCTGACTGGCCACCATGTAATCTGCCTCGGCCAAACTCAAAGCAACTGACTTCTGCTTTTGGCTGAACCAGGAAACAAGTCCTAACCCAAACCAAAGCAACACCCTGAGGTGGTTTTCCTGTCAGTAGCACATCCTACCCAGCTTGAGTCTGTGTAGCCAACCAAACTGACTCCATCAACTTTGATATAGTCTAGGACATAATCAACTATCCCAACAATTTACCTCAAAATGTGTTTTTCCCCAATCATGTGGACACTTCTCGACTCTACCATATGCTCGCTGAGAGTGTTCATGAAAAAAAAAATATTTGGTCTGGTGTTAACCAGATACATGAGTGAATCGATCAACTACCTGTAAAATGTGGCATCTACCAACTAGCTATCTGAAACACTAAGCTTCTTCCAGTTGGTAATCATAGGTGTATACATGGGTTTGCAGTTCTCCATCTGAAATCTGCTCAAAATATATGTTTCATACTTCTCTTGCCCGAGAAATATGTGACCCTCCTCCTGCCATACCTCCATACCCAAAAAGTAGTGCATTAATCCAATATCACTCATCTTAAACTCTGATGCAAGTCCCAGCTTGCACTCAGCTATGAGATCCTCAGCTCCAGTGATGAACAAATCATCCACATATAAAATGAGAATGAGTTTGTACTCACCTTTAATTATGTAGCATAGGTTAGGATCAACATCACTCTTCTCGAAGCCCATATGAAGCAAGTATGTGTCTATGCATGAATACCAAGCTCGAGGAGCTTGCTTCAGACCATAAAGTGCCTTTAGGAAAAGACACACGTGAGTCTCCATATCACTCACTTCAAACCCTTGTGTATGCTCTATGTACACCTCCTCATCAATAAAGCCATTTAGAAATGCAGTCTTCACATCCATCTGATGAATGATCCAACCCATCTCTGCTTCTATGGAAATGATACTCTTGATGGAGGTGTATCTCGCAACTAGTGTGAATGTCTTTTCATAATCGAATCCCTCAATTTGAGAGAAGCCTCGCGCCACAAAACATGCCTTGTGTTTCTCAATGTTTCCATATGCAACAAACTTGGTTTTGTACAACCACCTGGAAGTCACAACTGAATTCCCCACTAGCCTTGGAACCACCTCCTAGACATCATTGCACACAATGGAGTCATACTCCTCTACCATGGCCTCTCTCCAGACCTGTTGGTCCACTGCTTGCACAAATTTCTGTGGCTCAGTATCCCTGATACTCGAAACTAGTGACAAATACGCTCCCAATATGACTGGAGGTCTGCTCTCTCTGATCTGGCTCTTGGGCTCCCCTACATTCTCTCTGGTCTCCTTCAGGGTCTTCTGAAACCATCTAGGTCTCCTCTTCCCTGAAGTGGTCAATGAAGAATTAAGGTCTCTCTACCCAAGAGTGACTGCCTCAAGACTCGTCTCAACACTCTGAGAACCTGAAGTTTGTGCCCCCTCTGAATGAACATGCTCTGACTGTGACCCTGAAGTTGTGCATGGTGACCCTATCACCCATGATATTGGCATACTGAAAACCTGAGGCTATTCTCCCTTTGAGACATCAATTGGTGCCTCTGCATCATCCTCAACTCTGACTCTCGACTCAAGAGATCTCTGAAAATACCTATCCTCATCAAAATTGATATTTATGCTCACCACCACTCTCCTAAGTGGAAGAATGTAGATGTGATAGGCTTTGGACACCTCTGAGTATCCAACTAGAATCCCTGCTGGGTTGTGGGGTCTATCTTTTTCCTCCTTTCCGAGAGGACATGAGAAAATGTCAAGAACCCAAAGATCCTAATGTGCTCGACATTGGGCCTCCTACTAGTGAAGGCCTTTGTTGGCGCGAATTTGGTCATACCAGGGTTCTTCTCATGTTACCAACAAAAGGCACCATGTAGTCTAGAGAACTGGTATTTTCATCCTCTCCGAAGAGAAGAAGTCTCACCTGAAGCTCTGTTGAGACAAATATATGGGGAAGGGTAGGTAGAAGACTAAGTAATATCCATAGAGAGTTCAAAACTCACCCATGTTCTTGTGCAATCAACATTATCAGATCAGAACCATCTAAATGCAAGAACCAAACCTACTTACAATATGAACAACGATTAACCATAGAACCATTAGACATAACTCATAAATCATAAAGGAATAATGAAATGCATAAGTAACATACAAAGACACATCACATTTGAAATTTTGGTTCTTCATATTAGCTTCCATATCTTTCCTTTATTACATATTCAGAACTACATAGAGATGTTCAGTACCGACTTTGGGTTGTCTCTTACATTGAGTTTCACTAGATAATCCCAAAAACCTTGGATCTCTAATAAACATAACAACAGCCTGATATATCGACTCAACCTCGAGCACCAATCCCTTTACATATATATTTAGTCCTATGTATAGCTGGGTTATGTCTTTCTATTCAGATTGCTCACTTTCTTGTTCTGTTGCAACTGTTTGTTGCTTAGATGGTGTTGTGCTAGCTCCCACAACAATTTTTTGTTATTATTTTCTTTCAGATTCTGATGAAGTTTGTGCAACTCATGCTTAATCAAAACTTGTGCAATTCTTTCCCAAAAACGAAGGGCCCAACAGTCTCCGACCACAATCCTTGACTCGTCCTTGAGTCAAGCACTTGGTTCTTTCACATTCTCTAGGAGAAACTGTTGTTTTCCCTTGTCCATATTTTCTTCTTCTTTGAGCTCTTTTGTTTGTGCCTTTTCTTCCTTCACCTCTTCAAACGAAGGGCCCAATTTTGGAACCAGATCTAATGCTTTGTGCTTTACTCCATGAAAGCTTTCAACTTTTTCCTGCCATTTCTGGGTGAGGAGTGATGCTTCTGCTAGGAACTGTTGGGTCGTATCTTTGTTGTACTCTTTTGGCTTGGTTGCAACCAATGAGTTCCATTCGGATTCGGATGTTGCATCGATCTGGTGAATTTTCATATAGGCGGTTTGAATTACCAGTCAAAAATCGTGCAACTCTTTCTTGGCTACGGACTATGCTTCATAGAGTGAATTGAGTTCTTTATCAGCCTGCTGGATATGATCGAACTTTTGTTGCTTCTCTATGGGGTCCATTGTGACCGCAAATTCCTCGTTGAGCCCCTGGATCCGGGTGCACAATTCTTCCAGGACTTGATTTCGTCGAGCAATGATTCCCATCCAATCACTGACTTCCTTGAATATTTTGGTGCAGTCCATTGTCTTCTTATGTAGTGCCGCTCGAGAATTGTTTCCTTGTAGTATGATCTTCTACATTTGTTCCTGCAGCTGCCGAGGATGTTGTTTTGTTTCTTGCTGGACTTGTTGTAACTTTGCTTGTATCTGCTCCATGCGTGTCGCGAGCTATGTCCACGTCGCTTGTAACAACTCGATCTATTTCTCTGGTTCTCTTATCTCACTGGTTTCAGGTAGGTCGAGCGCAACTCTATGAATCTCCATCCAGGCTTCTGCAAGTTTTTCCTGCACTTTTTCCAGTTTGCGTTGGGCTAGGATTCGATCACGTTTTTATTCCATTCTACATGTTTGTGCATATAAATGTTCTTTTATGTCGAGCTCGGCTGAGCTCTCGGCATCCTAGATCCTTTTCTCTAGTTGGTCTATGGAGGCTCTGATTAGTCTGAATAACTATGATGATGGCCACTGTACCAGCTTAGTGGCTGACGGAGCTGCATTAGTGGGTGCTCTTGTCTGCAAAGGAAGTTCGTTGGACGCTGAGTGGTCCGAACGGGTTTCTACTTCCTCTTTTGTTGGTGGCACTGGTGCAATCCTCAATCTTAGATATTCAGGTAGAAGTGTCAGAACCTATGTTTTGGTTATGCAGAGCCGCATCAAGTTTGCACATTGTTGGGGGTTCTAGAGGACTTGCTCCATTTGCACTCACCTAGTTGTCGCATCCAGGTCCATTGTTGAGTCTGGCTCATTGGGCACATCTGGTATCTTTGTGTCCTCCAGTACTTCTGCATCATGCATTGTGATTTCTTGGGAATCCTCACCCTTGGATGGTGAGGTGATTTGTTAGGTACGGTTGGCTTCTGACTCTTCTCTGGTTCTGGTGGCTTCTTCCTATCTGAAAGACTTAGGTTTTTGTTCCTTTCTCCTGTGCCTCCTCACAAGCTTTGAGTATTTCCTCCAGCAAGAAGCTACACCAGTTGAATACTGCTCCCTGATTGCAGAATTCGGCAACTGATAGCACGTCTAAGGTGCATTCTCCCTTATAATAGGACCTCATAACCTTGCTAGCTATTACGTAGCAGCCAGTCTGGACTGTTTCGGGCAATATTGGCTCAATGACTATTGTGCGTCCTCCTCGCTTGGTGTTAAACTTCTCGTACAGGCTAAGCTTGCCTTTCTTCTTCCCGTGCTTTTCGGGTCCCTGAAATCCCTTTGACACATCCTCTCCTTCATGAGATAGTCCAGTAAGCTACTAGATATCTTGTGCATGGATTGGATATTTCTTATCCAACCATAGGCTTCTGTCATGCACTCTGCTTATCAGGAACTTCGTGCAGCGTGCAATTTCGTCGATGGTGTCGAAGACTGGTAAGTATCTCAGGTTCATGATAGTGGAGTTGAATAGGTTGATGAACTCTTTTTTCGGTCTAAAGTGCATATCTCTTGTTCCATCTGGGGCTAACTCCCAAAAGATGTATGGGTGCATCTGTGGAAACAAGATTGAATCCTTGAGGTCAAGGTCGAGTAGCTTGACCTGTTCTATCTTCCCTTTGAGATCACCTATAATCTTGACCCAGGGGTCGCAAATATCGTCCGGTACTACTTCTTTAGTCATGGTGATTCGGCTAGTTGTTTCTCTTGGAATGAGCGCGTATGTGGTTGTTTTTAGAACTAAGGCTTTGTTTGCAGGTTTGGCAGTGGTCCTTAACTGGTCTGCATGGTTGGGTTTGAAAATAACTATGCTTGTTTTTATAAACAATACTTTTTCGACTAAGTTATGAGAATTTTATGTTTGGATTAACGGGTAAGTTATAGCAATAACTTCTCCTTATTATGACCGTATAGATGCAACAGGGTTTGAGTTGTCTGATGGGACAGTTTGATCAAGGGAAATCTAATTAGGTGATATTGGTATTTACTCGTCTGAGTGGAATAGGGACGTGGCCGAATTGAGACCTTTTCGTTTGGCGGGTGGGTGTCCCAGCGTGAAGTTCGATGGCATCTTGGAATAATGCGGCTTTATGGCGTAATGGGCAATAGTTGGAGTACCAGAATTTCATTAAAGGGTGTGATTGGATTGGGTGTGTGTGGCCTTTAACTTAGATTGGATTTGGGTGTGTGGCCCCTTTAACCACAAAGGTTGTCCCCGTCATTTTTTATGACTGTCGTTAGTGGACCTTTCATACTTCAGGTTCGGTATTGTTGTGTCATCAACTCTGTACCGACCAACACTTAAAAAACACAATTGAACTATGTGTTATGGTGCAACACTGCGCACATGGACATTATTAACAAAGGATTTATTTTTTTATTTTTTATTTTTGAAAGAAAAACAAAACTCAAATATAACTATTGTAGAAGCTCTGTCGGATTGGAGCGACTGCTCTTCTTCTCAGTTTAGGGAGAGGTAGGGCTTTAGGCAAGCACCATTCACCCATCCTGGTTGTAGCACACCATCTAGTTGCACGATTCAAACTGCTCCTGATGGTCGGATCTCCGCATCTATGAACTGTCCCAACCAGTGCATACACAGCTTGCCAGGATTCTTTTGGTATCGACTGTCGTAGAGTAACACCTTATATCCTTGTATAAATAACTTGGTTTTAATGTGGCAGTCATGCCAAGATTTTTGTCTTGCCTTTTCAACCGACTGATGGAAGTCTGCCAGCAATCTGGTTTCTTCGAGTTCTTGTAGCTCTGCAAGTCTTTGGGCCACTGATTCTTCATCTGTCGTATGTGTGACTTGTGCAATATACAGGATTGGGGTGATGAACTCTGCAGGCACCACTGCCTCTTTTCCATAAACCAACTGGAACGATGTGTATTTGTGGAGTTTCTTTGTTGTTGTCCTGTAGGCCCATAGTACCGTTGAAACTCTATCATCCCAATCCTCTCAGTTTGCGCAACATACTTTTGTTAGTCCCTTTTCTAGGATTTTGTTGAAGGCTTCAACTGTTCCGTTGGCCTGTGGGTGGTATGGACTGCTCTTGTGATGTTGAATAAAAAAATTTGCGGTAAGTGTTTCTATGGTGTTGTTAATGAAGTGAGCACCCTGATCGCTAATTAGGCTCCTGGACATCCAAAGCGAGTAATGATATTCTTTAAAATGAACCTAGCGGCAGTATCCATCGAACAGTCCTATACCATTGTTGCTTTTGCCCAGCGAGTAAGGTAGTCAATTGCGGTAATGATGTATCTTTCCTTTGAATGTTTGGTTGTAGGGTTGATTGGTCCAATGAATTCAACTGCCCATTTCTCAAATGCCTGTAGATCTCTAACTGGTTGTAGTGGTAATTCATCTCGTCATGATGGCTTGCCCACCCGTTGACAAAAATCACACGATCTAGCATATGCTTTTGCATCCTTGAAAAGTGTTTCCCACCAAAGTCCTGCCTGTAGAACTTTATGTGTCTTTTCCTTTCCTCCTACATGTCCTCCTACAATTCCTCTATGGAATTTCCAGAGTATATCCTGCCTTTCATGATCTAGGACACATTGTCTGAGGATGTTGTCTAGCCCTCGTTTATACAATTGGTCGGTAATCAGCTGATAATCTGCTGCTTTGACGACCATATCTTGTTTATGGGTTGTGGAATATGTTTCAAGGCATGCTCCTGTGTTGAGAAAGACTGCTATGTCCTCCAGGTATTATGGTATGGACTCGATTCTGAATAAATCTGCATCTGGAAGTTGGCCATCGACTGCTCCACTGCTTTCTCCTAAGCCTAGTCTGGATAGATGGTCGAGTCCGACGTTGCATCATCCTGGTTTAATGATGACTTCAAAGGAAAATTTCTAAAATAACAACAGCCATTTGCAAATTCTCCCTTCCAACACAGGTTTGTTAACTAGGTATTTTAGTGTTGAATGATCAGTAAAGAATTTAAAACGAGATCCTAACAGATAATGTCTAAATTTCGGTAAAGCGTAGATCATTTCTAATCCTTCTTGTTCTGTTGTTGTGTAGTTGCGCTCTGCTTGTGATAGCTTTCATCTCGCAAAGTAGATAGGGTGATCCATAGCTCCATCTCTAGGTTGCACTAGGATAGCTCCTAGAGCAATTCCTGAAGCATCTACATGGACATGAAATTCTTTATCCCAGTTTGGGAATATCGGGATCAGTCTTGTAATGAGCTTCTCCTTAAGTGTCTCAAATGCTTTGTCACAATCGGGAGTCCATCAGAACGTTTCAACCTTTTTCAGGAGATTTTCCAGAGGTGCAGTAATTTTGGTATACCTCCGAATGAACCTGCGATAGTAGCCTGTATGTCCTAGTGTGGATCACAACTATTTAATGCTTGTAGGTGGCGGCATATTCATAATGAACGCAACTTTAGTTGGGTATACCAGTACTCCTTCTTGGCAGACTATGTGGCCCAACAAATTTCCATGTGGCACACAAAAGATACACTTCCTGAGATTTAATGAGATTTGTAACTCTCGACATCTATCGAACATTATCCTTAATAATGCTACATGTTCCTTCATGATGCTATATATTGTGCAATCATCCATATAGACTTCTATGAACTTGTGAATGAAATCTCTAAAGGTTTCTATCACAATCCTGGAGAAAACTACAGGGGCGTTCTTTAAACCAAATGGAATCACATTATATGCAAAAGATCCCCATTCGGTAATGAAGGTGGTTTTCCTCTTGTCCTCTTCAGCAATCCTAACTTGGTGGTATCCTGAAAATCCGTATGTAAATGAGTATGCTTCCTTCCCTGCAACCTGTTCTAGGACCTTATCAGTGAAGGGTGTTGGGAAAGGGTCATGCACACAGGAAGAGTTGAGGCTTCTATAGTCCACATAGACTCTAATATCCTCAGTGTCTTTCTTTCTCTGGATGACTATCAGGCTGACCCATTCTGCTTCTTCTACTAGAAAAATGAGACCGGCTTCTAGCATTTTATCAATATCCTTCTTAACTTTCTCTTTTACTCTTGGGTTAAGACGGTATGGCCTATGTATGACAGGCTTCGATCCTGGTTTTAACTCTATCTTCATTTCTCCCATAACTCCTTTGATTCCCTTCAATTCTGAAAAAGTCTTTGGGAACAAATCATCGTATTCCCGTAGTAAACTTTGTATTTCCTAATTGGTTTGCTCATCCCAGTAATTGCTCACCAATGCTATTTTGGGTTGCTCCTTGGTCCTTATGTTGAGTCTCTGTAGTTTTAACGGGTGATTGTAGGAGCTATCGGTCTGGCTAGGTATAGTGTTTTGGATTTCTCTGTTCCCCTCGGTATCTTTGATGGCTAGTTTTCTTAGTTCTTCTAATTCATCTAGGATTTATGAAGCTTTGCTAATATGATAGAATTATATGGGATTTTCAATCAAGGGTAAGTGGATTTTAGTCTGAAGTTATTGGGTATGCTTGGGACACACTCCAAATTCTGATCTCTTATCATGATTGGTTGTAAAAATAAGTTCTCTAATATTTTGCAGGACTAGTTCAAGCTCAGGGCACTTACTTGTAAAGGAGAAGTCTTTGCAAAATTGAGCTGCCGGTTTTTGCCAATCGTTGGTCTGTCTTTTGGTTTCCTCATGTATGAACCAATCTTTTGGGATTGGGACTAGGGACTAGGGAAATACCTGAATCCAGAGGTGAGAGGGTATCTGCGCAGCCTGCCACTGTGTCACGCACTATTGAATGTGTATTCTAGGGTTCAATTCTCCATTGAATGGTTGCGCAACTTGGACACTGTTACACATGATTTTGGTCATATTAAGGGTGTATTAAAAATGGTGTAATCAAGCTCCCAACAAGAAATTTCTCCTGAGAAAAGTGGCATTTATCTCCTTCCAGAAAGCATTTTTTAAAGTGAGTTTGCAGGTTGCTTATAGCCTAGGGTGCGAGAATGACCCATTCTCGCAAGCCACCTTCAGCTAGGGTGCGAACTTCTCGCACTGTGCTCTATACCTAGGGTGTGAACTTGTTCTCAAGCTTGGAAAAATATGAAGTCTCGATGGTTCTAGAAGGGAATATTCTAGAAAATGGGTTGGCATTCGAATGGTTATCATTTTACTGGCTTCCCTGATTTGGTGGGATCATTCTCATCCATGTAACCATCTCATCCTCTCCTATATATTGAAAGGATTCTCATGGAAAAGGTTAAGCAAGATTAATTGAAGAATTGGTGAAGGAATTGTGTGAAGAACCTAGCTTGAACAAAATCTTGGAGACTCTAGTAGGTCTATCAAGAGCAATTGGATCTTCTTCATGCAAGGACTGAGCAAGTGTGTGTTGGAACCAAGAGTCACCGAAAGGAAGCTTGCGACATCAAGGCAATCAGGTTGTATCTTCTACTTTTGATTAATATGATACATCGACATGTCATTTTCCCATAAAGTCATTCTTACTTTATTGTGTAATTCCTTGATCATATGCATAAGTTGACGATTGAATACATTTTTCTATCTTCACTTTGGTTGGTTTGTGTTGTCTTGGTCTTGACCTCACGAGAGCACCGGAGCGAAGTTGGAGCAACAAAGACCCAAGGAAGCGATACAAAGGTATGTTACTTGTTCCTCCTTACTAGATAATTCAATGGTCATAACTTAGGGAAAGAGTCATGCCCTGTCCTGTTTTGTTCTAGATCCAGGTGGATCTAGAGAGATATGTTAGTGTCCGCACCTACCGATTAGTCCGATAACAGAGACCCATCTGTGTTTCTGATTCCAGCTGCTCTTAGTGCTCGAACCTATACTGAATAGCTTGCTTCACCTCGTCCCAAGTTCTGAGTGCAGCTTTATGCGTGGCCCACCATCTGGCAAGGGTGTTTTGAAAAGCCATATCTAGTACCGATACTCTTCGATATTCTCCCACAGTTTCTTCCATGTGTTGCAAAAAGTTTTCTAGATCTGAGGTGTCGTCGTATATTGGGTGTCTTCTAACCTCGGTCCCAATTCATCTGGTCATTCTGACAGTTGCACATCTTCTTGAGAATATTTCATACGAACCTTGTTGCCAACTACCAAAAGACAGTTCTAAATCTTCGTTTGTTGACTGTATACTTCTCTAGCTTACTGATCCATCCGTAGTTGGGTTTATATAATCATTTCTTGTCCCAGTTGTACCTCCTTCTATATTATTATTTGTTGGTTCTGTGTACCTAGGTCCTACATATGGGTCCAAAGGTTGAACTACCTTGATTCCCTCAGCTTCAAAAGTCATGGTGTCTTTATTTAATTCAATTATTGCATAGTTTTCGTAGGCCCAATTGATGCCAAGTAGTGCAGGGTAGGGGTCCTTGTCTCCCATGATTTCAATGAATTCAAAGTCATCCATTGTTTTCACTCATGCTACATCAATTTCCATGTTCTCCAGTCTTCCTAAGGAAAATATACAATATTGGTTGTCCATTCTTAACTGAATTGGGGAATATGCCAGTCTTGGTTTTCCTAAGGCTTCCCAGATCTTCTTGGGCAGAATGTTCACATCTGACCCTAGGTCCAACATGACATCCTTAATTTCAAAGTCATCTAACTAGGCTATCAATCATAATTCTTTTCCCGGTCTGACTTTTCTTCATTGCATTCTCTGAGTACTCTTCTCAGGAAGGTTAGCTTGAATCCTTGCTTCTGAAGTTTCTTCATTCCCTAAGACTAGGTACAACGCATTGCTCAATTTATCTGTTAGTTGATCATTCCTGATATTGTCAGAGAACAATTGAAACCAGAGGTCAACTGCGTTTTGAGGTTGCTCAGGTTGTCTTGGTAAGCCTACAGGGTTTCTAGGCACAGGGGGTGAAACAAGTACTTTTGCTACTTTAGGGTATACAACCGGCTGAGGGGGATCCTCTTACATTTCACAACTACGAATTTTCTGGATGACTTCTATGGCATCTTTCAAGAACAGGTTTTTCTTTAGGGGGTCATACCTATCTCCCTTAGGTTCTTCTTTCTGAATCTGCGGTAGGGTATCAGCATCAGCTCCTGTCTTCACTCCTCCTCAAGTAACAATATTAAGATTTGGTAATTGTCCCTTAGAAATCCTTTTGATCTCTGAACTGATGAGGTTAGTTCCTCTTTGCCACACATTGTCTTCCCACTTCACAATTAGCTTTGGGCAATCTTCGGTTGTGTGTCCATTGGTTCTGCAGTGAGAGAACCATGGTCTCCTTGGATGAGGACAATCTCTAGACAAGTGACCCTGTTCATCACAGTTGTAGCATCTGCTCGGTCATCTTCCTCCAGTTCTTCCTCCTTTGAAGTCTCCTCCAGCTCCACCTCCTCGACCTCGTCCTGGTCCCTGAGGGTTCTCATTTACCCGGAATTTTGTTCTATCTAGCCTGTCCACAAGTGCATCCAAAGCTCTACATTGATTAGTGGTATGTGTTGTAGATGCACAGAACTCACAGTGGAATGTGTTTGGTACTGTCGAATATTTCTGCATGATGGGGCACTGTCTCAGTCCATGGTCGTGGGTTCGTAAAATCTCACAATATTTCGTTGTTGGTGCTGCTTGTCCTCCTGGGAAACCGTGATATGGGGTGGGGTGATGGAACAGTGGGTTCATCGATAATTACACAACTCCTCCTGTAGTTCATGGTGGGGTTATCATCAGGTTCTGAGGAGGTCCCATTCCTCTCATTCGCAGGCATTCAGTCACCAAATAACCTTCCGTATAGCATCTGGTGCACCAAACCTGTGGTCGTCCTAGTCTAGGTATCGTCAGTTCCTGAATATTAATCTTTTCAGTAAGTGTTGATATCTGCCCTTGTAGTTGTGCTAAATTTGCATCTACCAGGGGTCGGGTTACTCTCAAGCTCCCAGGGTATCCTTCCATGGATTTAATCTTCATTGATTGTTCCAAGGCATCTGTTAACGTGGCTATTCGTTGTTGTGTTAGCAAAATCCGATTCAGGGGTAGCAGACCCTGAATGTACCACTCTATTTGATTTTCTTTGTGGATTAGGTGTTCCAGACTTCCTATGGCATATTTGAACTTCTGGTTGTACTCCCAACCTGATTCTCCTTCCCTCTGCTAGATCTTGTGCAACTCGGACAGAGCCTGTTGTTCTGACTGAGGTAGTTTGAACTCTACTATGAACCTCGTCCGTACCTGGTCAAGTGTGAATGCTTGACCTTGTGTCCCTGGCACTCCTGGTTCAATGATCTTCATGTACCATTTGAGAGCAAGAACTCTCAAGGTATTCTGGAATTTGACCAACTTGTTCACATCCGGTGTCCCTCTAGATCTCCAAATGGCTTCACACAAGAACTAGTATTGTTCAACGTCTAAATCTCCCTTGCCTAAAAATTTTGGGTATCGGGCAATTGACCCTCCTGCATGGCTGGCCATTGTTGATCCTGTTGTTCATATTAGTATGAACCCTAACCGTCCTACTTGTGATCTACTAGGGGATCCCAATATCCTCCCTATACTCGCACTTCTAGGGTGTGGTTGGTTAGCTAATTGTACTAGAACAGAGTTTGCATGAGAAGGTAGTGTCGTACTTACTGCTTATATAGAAGGCACTTGGGGTATGGGTGATTCGAGGATGGCATCACTGACTTAGGGGAAGATTTCTTTGATCTGGGGGGTCTCGTTAGCTTCCACTGGGACGATCTCTTCGGCCAGATTCTCGACCTCTCCTGATATCGGGGCTGAATATTCTCTTTCTCCTCCAAGATTCATGTCGGCTTCCTCCTCTCTTACATATGCACTTTCTCCTTCTCATCCCACCTCCTGGGGACTTCTTTCTCTCCTTTCTTCTCTCTCACTTAATCTTTGACTGTCCAGTCGTTCCTGTCTTCTCATCCTCTACATTTCTTCCATCTGTCTTTCCTCTATTTCTCCTTCTCTCCTCAACTTTTCAGACTATCTTGTGGATTTCTTGATCTTGACATGCCACCACTTCTCAACTATGGTGGCTCTCTTCAAGGCTCGCTCATCTCTTGAATCCATTTCTTGTTGTTTCCCTCCCATTTGTCAAAGAACCCTTCCCCTCTCTCATGCCATGACTCTCACCCTGTCTCACCCTACCCCAAGCGAGGGTGTTTACATTTCCATCTCAGTCGGGGACATAATCAACATACCTTCATCCACCAAGAAGGCTTTAATCCACAGGGGTATTTCTCTTAAAATTCTTCCCCTTGAGCCTTTCTTGAAAATTTCTTCTGCCTACGAGAAAGACTGGTGGTTCTCAGCTTCAAATTCAATTATGTATCCTTCTATCATGGTAGTAACCCAGAAATCTACGGCCTGCATGACTGGGCAATCCAGTCTCTGGAGTGCTGCTAATTTGTCAGTATCCCACGTGTAGATATTCTTGACCCGTCCCTAGAAATGTGGAGCTTCTTGATCCAGTGAAAACATTCTTCTAGGAATTTAACCCAGAAAATCTCGTACTAGTCGCTTGATCTTTCTAAGTAAAAAATCGCTTCCCGAGTAGTTCCCACCGATTTTCTTCTTAGTTCCACTTCTTTCCATATGAAGGAGTTACAGTTTCTTTCCCACCATTGCTCAATGCCATATCTATGGATCAGCGGTAGCATTCTTCCTACAGGTTCCCTTTTAATACGGGTCTCGATAACGGAACCATTTTGTTGGTGCGAATTTGGTCAAACCAGGGTTCTTCTCAGGTTACTAACGAAAGGCACTGTGTATTCTAGAGCACTGGCATTTGCATCCCCTCCGAAGAGAAGAAGTATCACCCAAATCACTACTGAGACAGATAGATAGGGAAGGGTAGGGAGAAGACTAAGTAAAATCCATAGAGCGTTCAGAACTCACCCCTATTCTTGTGCAATCAACATTATCAGATCAGAACAATCTAAATGCAAGAACCAAACCTACTTACGGTATGAACAACGATTAACCATAGAAGCATTAGACATAACTCATAAATCATAAAGGAATAATGCAATGCATAAGTAACATACAAAGACACATTACATTTGAAATTTTAGTTCTTCATATTAGCTTCTGGATCTTTCCTATATTATAGATTCATAACTACATAGAGATTTTCAGTACAGACTCTGGGTTGTCTCTTACATTGAGTTTCACTAGTTAATCCCAAAAACCTTGGATCTTTAATAAACATAACAATAGCCTAATATATCGACTCAACCTCGAGGACCAACCCCCTTACATATATATTTAGTCCTATGTATAGCTGGGTTATGTCTTTCTGTTCATCTTTCTCACTTTCTTGTCTTGTTGCAACTATTTTTTGCTTAGCTGGTGTTGTGCTAGCTCCCGCAACTATTTTTTGTTATTCTTTTCTTTCAACTTCTGATGAAGTTTACACAACTCATCCTTAATCAAAACTTGTGCAATTCTTTCCCAAAAACAAAGGGCCCAAAGACCTCCTCAGGAGTCATCTTCCCCAATATCATGTGGGGGCTCCTGTTCTGCAGGTAAACTGCAGTAGCACATGCCTATGCCCATAAGTACAAAGGAAAACTTTGATCGTGCAACATGGATCTCGCTGCACCGATAATATCCCGGTTCTTCCTCTCGACAACCCCATTTTTCTGGGGGGGTTGTAGGGTATGGTCATCTATCTTCTAATGCCATGCTGGGCATAGAAGTCTATGAAATTTCTGTAGGAATACTCACCCCCATTATCCGACCACAATACTTGATCCTCTTTCCATATTGGTTCTCCACAAGAGCTATGAACTCTTTGAACCATGTGAAGACCTTACTCTTGGCCTTCAGGAAATAGATCCAGGTCTTCCTTGAGTAGTCATCAATGAATGTGAGATAGTACTCACAACTACTCAAGGACTTCTGATTCATGGGCACACACACGTCCATGTGTACTAAATCCAGTATCCCAGCTGACCTGACGTCATTGCTAGGGAACGAGGCCTTGGTAAACTTACCAAGATCACAACCTCTACAAACATCCTCATGCTCTATACTGATCTGTGGCACTCCGGTCACAACCTCTCTCATTCCTCCAAGATATCCATGATGTAGGTGGGCCATCCTACGATGCCATAACTCACATATCTGTTTTTTTTTGTTGTTGCTCGCTGCCAATGCATGAAGAGGCTGAAAAAGAAATATGAATAGTTTCCCATCCCTCCCTCCAATCACTTGTCCTGAGGCAAGCGAAGACCCCTAAGGATGAATAAGTAACTCAATTCCTCTAAAAGACACCTCAAAACCTCTATCATGGAGGGTAGAAACCAAAATCAAATTCTTCTTTAGCCCAGGGACATAGAGAACATCCTTGAACGATATAGGTGGCATGCTATATCTCTGAAAGGTAACTGTGCCAATCTCAACAACTCTGACCAATGTGTCATCTCCAAGAGCAATCTCTATCCTAACCTTGATGTCTCTCAGATCAGTCAAATTCTCTCTGAATCCATTCATATGGCTCGAAGTCCTGCTGTCAATATACCAAATACTGGGTGTCATCTCAACTGAAGTGAAACATATGAGGAAAGCACACTCTCTTTGAAACTGTGTCTGAAACTCTACCTCCTCTATTGTAGCTATGGTATCACCCCTCTTATTCTTCCTGTTGGGACACTGTCCATCATAGTGCCCCAACTTCTTACAAACAAAGCACTTCACTTTTCTCATATCTCTCTTCTGACCACTTCTTCTCTCTCCTTGACTCCCCTATGGTGGGGCCCCAAACTTGGGGCCTTGCCGACCCCCACGATCTACCTTCTTCTTTCCCTTTGTCCAAAGAGAAAGATCCTTATCACCCTGACCAAACTGTTGCTAATATTGTTGTCTCTATCCAGAGGCCTCTGCTACAAGCCTAATATCCTCCTAGACGAAGTCATCCCACATCCTCTCCCATGTAGGCATGGCCTCCCTGGAAACAATTCCATGGATGAATGGACCCCATGGTTTGGTGAAGCTATTCATAGCTTTCCTCACCAAAGAGTTAGGGTCCACCACCTCTCTGACAACTCCAAGCTCGTCTCTGATTTGAGTGTAGTGACCAAAGAATGAAGTTACCGACTCATCCTTGAGCATGAAAATGCCCCTGAGTCGGTCATGAAGAACCATCTTTTGGCTCTCATTGGAGCTCTCATACAACTTACATAGAGATGACCACATCTCGTATGCATAATTCTTCCCCTTCAAATGGGGTATGATATGATCATGAACTGCATCACACATGGTCTTCTTTGCCTTTTTGTTCCTTTCCCTAAACTCTTCCACCAAGATGGGAGCAGTGACTGGAATAACTAGAACAGTTGCCTCAACTATGTCCCATAGTTCAAGGTCCTCTAAGACAAATACCATCCTCACCTTCCAAGGTGACCAATTTCTAGCCCCCACTATCCTGTCCTCAACACACATTTGAGATGTTGACATGTCTGCCAAACTACACTCCAACTAATGCTCAAACTACAAAGGAAACACTACATCACTCCTATCAACACAGGTGTGAAAAGAGACAAGCGTACTCTGACCTCACTCCTAGTAAAATAGGTGTGAAAGGAGGTCGAGTCAAATCAGCCTCACTCCTACTCCGTAGGTGTGAAAAATAGACTGACGAAAAACTGTCACAACTGCCCAATTGTCCTCTACAAAAATCTGTCCACTAACAACCACTGAAAATATCAGTGGCTTTCCACAAAATTATGCCAAGAATATGTATATGACAACCAACACATATGCTGCCCAAACTACTCAAAAATCAGCCACCTTAGCTCTGATACCATGAAGATTTACCATGTCCTATCAGGCTGCCAACTAGGTCTGTCTTTGACCACATATTGGCTCTAAGTTTCAACTGTTATGAAAAGGTTTTGCTGTTGTTTTAGGACAACCAACATTTCAAGAACTTCTTGTTGATTTGTTGCGGTTGTACTTGCAATTTTAGGTGCTCTAGCATGTAGTTTTAATAACCAGAAGTTAGCACATGCATACTAAAATAAATACAACACACCTAGAGATCTTTACAGCTGAAAATAAGCAGATCTAAAAGACTAAAACACATCATTTTGTACATAGGTATTTTTGGTCAACATGACCTTGAATAAAACCCCCCCAGGGAAAACCAGTTTGGGATATATGTCTATATATGAGGAAAAGATATGGTGGAATACAAAAATTACAAAATATATATGAACCTGATACAATAGCATCTTGATCCAAGATGAAATACAAGTCCAAATGAACCAAGTGCGCCCTAGGAAGGTGCACCCCTCATAAATTCTCTCAAATTCACCAAAACTGTTGCAGATGCAAACTGTGAGCTCTGAATGGAAAACCCCTCCACACTAATCAAGCATTGGTATTTGGCATCCCTCTAAAACTAATCCCATTGCAATATGACAGGTGTAAAACCTCCCCACTGCTGATGCGCCCTCCTCAACAAGTGCACCCTCCATAACACAGTGAGCTCCTCAGTAAATAAACTAGGCTCCAAGCTAGATGCCTCTCTCCATGAAAGTGTGTGCCCAATCTAGCCTCACCTCATGCAACAAACCTCATGCCAAATATCCCTCTTAGTCTCTCCAAGTGAGAAAATGAAGTTATGAGCTCTCCTTTGCCCTTTGCGCCCCTCTTGAAACTCATTTCGACCGAACCACAAAAGAATGTGCTACAACTTGGGAATCCTACACCTAATGTCACCTCGATGTAGGTCCCACACTTCAAGGGTAACTAGGTCACTCTAGGGAGGCGATCCTGGTGACCCTAGGGGGAAATGAGATGGATATGGATATATATGGAATTTGATCCCCTTGAGGTAAATTCTAAGTGGAGTGAAATGTGTGGAATGAAGTCTTGGGAAGGTCCAAGGGCTGCCAAATATGTTGAGTAACCTGTAAATGGTGAAATATCCACTCGAGACACAAGAAAAACCACTTTGCAATGATGTATGTTAGTTTGATCAGAAAGTTAAGATTTGTGTCCCTAATTTGTATCAATAGATAAAAATATATATATATATATATAATATTATGGTACTATAAGATGCTCAATAAATGCTAGAGATCAAGTAGAAGATACAAGAGAAAGACTAGTTAATGACTAGCTAAACTCAAGATGAAAAACCAATATTGTAGAATAAAACGATAAGATTGTTGTAAACACTTTTCTGCAACACATTATATCAGCCTTATGGATGTAACATTCAATGTATTACAAAAATAAAATTAGCCACTGAAAACCCCTCAAACTTTTCCAAAAAGTGTGCTAGACCAAGAAGAACAGTGTGCAAACTTTGAGCAAAATTAAATGGTTGATAAGAGAGTTATTCAAGCAAATGAGTTAGGGTTTCTGCAGCCCTAATGGCTGAATATGTAATTTTATAAAAACAACAAAAATTATCCCCTTGATGGGGATGCTCTAGTGGCTATGAGGTTCCCAAGACACAAGGAATACAATCTACTTTGCAAGAAGTAAAAATGACCAAAAATCATGTTTCCCAATGCAATATTTTATTTCTCCAATGCAAGATTAGTGCCTTTAGTTATGGGTTAATGGGGTCAAGAAGAAAGAGATAGAGTTACTAAATCTTTGGGGGTGTAAACCCTCTTACTTCCCAAGGCAAGTAACCTAGCTAGGGTTTGAAGATGAGGGGTGTAAATCCTCTTACTTCCTCAACTAAACCATTGAAAAACAATTTTGAAAGATTGACAATTATGGTGGAAACTATGATAAGGGTGTATGCCCTTATACTCCCTATCTAGCCTTGGCCAAAACAATATTATCTTGAATTATAAATGATAATAACAAAGTAAAGAGACCATACCATTCAAGAAAAATCATTAACATGCCAAAGTAAACCTCCACAAAAGCAAGAGAATGACCTCCTAGAGATAGTGCACCATCATCATCATCACACCATAACCAAAAAACATTATTCCATAGTACAAGAGGCAAAATACTCCAAGTGTAGAGAAAATTTCAGACCAATACTTCTCACAAGAGGGAGAGTTATGTTCAAATGAGATCTTATGATCTCTCATTTATACAAAATGTCACTAAGGTGAATTGTCCATAAATTAAGGGGTAAACCACAAGACTAGGTGTCAACAACCCTAATCTTGCCCCCTTTAACAAAGTAATATTAAACAATTCATTTAAAATTTTATTTTTGCACAAATAAACCCTAATTTTACATGGATGTCTCCCCTTTAGGGGACATTTTTCCACTTAGAAGAAGTCGTTGGTGTTAGAGAAGCATGGGTAGGCCTCCAAAGGCCACATGTCATGCATATAGGCAATTTTCTCATGGTGAAGACCTCCTCCTCCTCAATGATATGAAAATGTAAAGGCTTGAATCTTTTTAAAATTGCAAGTGAAATGGTATGTTCTTGTGTAATAGAATCAAGTTACAAACACATAAATATTGATGAGTTTTTAACTTAATCATGAGAAACATAAACAGCCATAAACATCCATCATAATACTCACAATAACACAAAAAAATGATAAAGGATTTCACACCTCTCTTGGGCTACATCTCCTGGTCCAGCTTCCAATGGATATTTTTCATTAATGATCAAAGTGTCAAAATCATTGCTTTACAATGCTCAGAATGAGAAATGGATGGCTTCAATGACTCCAGAATGTCCAAAAACCCCTAGTTGGGCTCTTCCTGCACCTGGTTTGGCCAAAAATTGAGTTGGAATCACTCCCTGGAAGTTTCTCCCAATTCTTTGTTGTGTCTACTCTCCAAAACGCACCTAGACTAACTGAACCTAGCTCACAGGTGTTTTTCATGCCAAAAACCCAGCATGCGTTCCTTCCCACAAAATATGGCAAATTGTCACATCGTTAGTGCGCTAGCCCCTTTTCCCGACGGAGGTCCTGGGTGTATGCCCCCCATGCATTCGGACCCTAGGCGCTTAAGTTGGCACCCATTGCAATGGTTGGTTGTAGTGTTGAAAAGTGTCTGGGTTGCATGGGCGAAGGATCATTGGATGTGGTGACAAGTGTTGAGCTGGTTGTGTGGAGTGGTTTGAAAAACCTCATGCACAATTATGTGTTGGCGTACTCCGGTGTATGGTCATGTGGAAAAAGGGTTGGTCCAAGGGTTGGGGCTTATCCCCAACCCTTTCTGCACCTAGAATAACCATTGTGAAAATTTAAATATTTATTAACATGTATATGGTTAAGTACCATAGCGTGGGCGGGCTGGTGGCCTAGCCCCTGCTAAGACTCTGTCACCTATCCCAAAGGTCGTGGATTCGACCCCCACAAACACAAAACCAAATTTTATGCTTTGAAGGGGGTTCCACGTGGCAGCCCATGTCTAGGCCACATGGCACCATTCAATTGGTCCACAATTCTGCCATGTAATCAATTGTCAACTCAACAACTGATATGTGTCACGTACAGTGTTATGCTAGGTCATCCTATACCACATCATCAACTGCCACGTGTCAGTACAACCTCCTGCCACGTATCAGTATGGTCAGCTTCCACGTCAAAGTATGGCCATGATACGTTAGCACCTTTGTTTAGTCAACAATCCATGTCACCCTGCCACATGTCAGTATGGACATGCCACCTTAGCACCGTATGGATTGTACAAACTGTACAGTCAACAAAATTTTGCTTGTTTGGCAAAGTGGACAGAACGTGATATCTCACTCATACGACATATGTTTGAACCCATTCAAGTTGTGTTGGGATCATGAGGATGAGGTCTATGCACGTGTCTATTTTGAAGCAATTCCAAAATCTTCCACTTCTGTTTGACCATCAGTTTGTGGATGAAAAGTTGTGCTCTTTTTCAGCTTGGTGTCCATGAGTGCCCATAAACTTGACCAAAAGTTCCCAATAAATCAATAATCTCGATTAGAAATAATGGATTTAGGCAACCCAAAATGTACCCAGACATGTTGAAAGAACATCTGTGTCATTTACTCAGTTGTAACCTGCTTCTTACAACATCAAAATACACATTTTGTTGAAACGATCAACGACAACATAAAGATAATCATGATTCTTTTTAGACATAGGTAGACCTCCTACAAAGTCCATGGAAATGCTTTCCCAAGGACGAGAAGGAACCAGAAGTGGAGTATACAAACCCAACTTTCTATTTCTAGGCTTGCTTGTAGCACATAAAGAACATCCTCTTACATATCTTGAAACACTTTCATTCATTTTAGGCCAATAGAAATACCTTTGCAAATTAGCCACTGTCTTGCCTACACCAAAGGGGCGAGTAATAAGAGAAGAATGAGCTTCCCTTATGATGTTGACTCTTTCACCCCATGGAATACATAGCTTTCCAAGATGATACAAAATCTTATCATGCACATGGTAATCCAATTCCTCAACTTGATTAGAATGACACAAAGTTTCATAAACCTCTTTAAAATCAACATCTAAAGCATACTATTCAACATAGCTCTCATGCATGATAGAATTATGCTTAAGAATAATTGAAGCACTAACAATAGGCCTAGAAATAATATCAACAACTTTGTTATAAATTCATTTTTTATACCTTATAACCAAGTGGAATTGTTGTAGAAAATCCATCCATCTGAAGTGCCTTGCTTGCTATAGATTTGTTTGTGATTGTAAGTATTGCAATGGTTGATGATCTGTGTGAATGATATTTTATTTTCCCAACAAATAATGTTTCCATTTTTTCACACTTTGCACCAATGCATACAACTCCTGATCATAAGTAGGATAGTTAATCACATCACCATTAAAAGTTTCAAAATGAAAACAAATGGGCTTACCATGTTGCAACAAGACTGTTATAATTGCATAATTGCTTGCATCTTTTTGGATCTCAAATGGTTGTCTCAAATTTGGAAGTGAAAGAACTGGAGCTGAACTAATCTTCTCCTTCAATGCATCAAATTTGTTTTGTTGCCCGTCTCCCTATTGGAAAACTTGCTTGATGCTTGTCACTGCATGTAATGGAGCTGCAATTGAAGAGAAGATAGCAATAAACTTTCTCCAATATTTGGTTTCTCCCAAAAATCTTCTTACCTTTCTCACATTGTTGGACTTTGGCCAATCCAAAATGACTTTGACCTTGGAAGGATCAATTTCTAGTTCTCCTCCTCCAACAATATGTCCCAAGTAAACAAGTGAGGTCTTTCCAAACTCACTTTTAGACATCTTCAAAAAAAAAATATTTCTTTAAGACATCCATAACTTTCTTTACATGCATAACATGATCTTCACGAGATTTGATAAATATCAAAATGTCATCCAAGTAGACAATCACACAATCATCAATAAAAGGCCCTAAAACATCATTCATGACTCTCATGAATGTAGCAAGAGTGTTGCAAAGTCCAAATGGCATTACCATCCACTCAAACAAACCTTCCTTTGTTTTGAAAGTTTTCTTCCAAGTGTCTCCTTCAACAATCCTAATATGATGATATCCACTTCTCAAATCCAATTTAGTAAAATACTTATCATCTTTCAATTGATCAAGCAAATCATCAATTCTAGGAAGAGGATAACGATTATTTACTGTAATATTGTTCAAGGCCCTGAAATCTACACACATGCGCCATGTACCATCATTCTTTGGCACAAAAACAATTGGTGATCCACATGGCGATGTGTTTGGCATGATGACCCCTTTGTCAAGCAACTCTTGAATTTTCTTTTTGATTTCAGCATTCTCCATGACCGACATCCTGTACATACCAATGTTTGGAAGAGGACAATCTTGTTGCATTTGTATCTCATGTCGGATAGCCATTTTTGGAGGAAATCCCTTTGGTTCTTGAAACATTTCATCATATTGGTTAAAAACCTCATATAAATCAGATTTCAACTTTGGATCACAACCTTGGAAAGCTTCTTTTTCAACATTGTCTTTGGGTTTGATCATCAAGAGGACAAAATTCTTACTAGAATTGACTAATCTCTTTATTTGTCCAGCATTTACAAGTGACAAATTCAACTTCTTTGTATGTTCTCTAACAATGCACTCAACTCCATTTTTAAACAAATGATACTTGTTCTCATGATGATGAAAGATGGCTCTCCTATCATATAAGTATGGGATTCCCAACACAATACCACATATATCTAAAGGAATAACATCAAGCTCTACCTCATCTATAAAATTTGCAGTGATGACAAATCTAAGTTTACACCTTCTTGTGACATACAATTTGGAATTTTCACATATCCATCCTAGAGGGTATGGTTTAGGATGTGGATTAGTTTCCAATTTTAGTTTCTTGACAATGTCTTCAGATATGAGGTTTGCTTGAGATCCAATATCAAAAAGAGTATCTATCGTATGCTTTGAAATCACCCTTATGTCGAAAAGCTCTATTCTTTCTTTTTCATGTACTTGAGTTTCATTGGGGCTAATACTACTTGAAGAACTAGTACTTGCAAATGAATCCTTACCTTGAAAACCCATGGTTGTAATCTTTGTTTCATCACCTGAATCAGAACCTAAATCATGTTGTACGGTTGTATTAGTCTTTGGTTTCCCCTTATGGCTAAACTTTTTGGGTCTCTTTTCAGGATGAAGTTTCCAAAAATGATCTTCATCATGGCCATGTTTTGAACAATGTTTACATGTGAGTTTCTCTCCCTCTTTCTTGACTGAAGCATTCTTTTTTCTATTTCCCTTAAACTTCTTCTTTCCTTTGTCTCCATGAACAAAGGGTTTCTTGTTTCCCTCTTGAGGTTCATTCCTCCCTCTTTCTTTCAAATGAGTTGCATGTACAAAAACTTCATCCATACTTGTAGGGTTAAACATAAGTATTGTGTGCCTCAAGTAGTTATGCAATCCTCCAATATATTTGAGTAAAGTTTCTTGAGAAGACAAATATATACCCAAAATCAAATCTCTTCTTCTAAATTCTTGAGTGTAGCTTTGAAGACTTTGCCCTTTAGCTTGTCTAAAGTTTTTCCAATTCATAATAGATTTCTGCATGTATGCTAATGGATAAAATTGTCTTTTAAGTGCAACAATAAAATCATTCCAAGAGGATAAAAATTTACCATGTTTCTTCATGTCCTCTTGAGTTTTGGCCTCCCACCAAATGAGTGTTGCATTGTCCAATCTTAGAGAAGAAAGATGAATATTAGTTTCATCATCTTTGATCCTTTGTATCCTACAATACACTTCAATCTGACAAATCCAGTTATCCAAATTCTCATCATTTACCTCTCCATTGTCCATAGGCAGTTCAAACTTAATATCAATCTTAACCAAAGGAGTTTGTAGAGGAGTTTTACCATGTTCTTTTGGAGAATTTGGAGGTGGTTTTGAAATGGTAGAAGAGGTGGAAGATGGAGGTGAAGGAGGTGGAGAATCACCATTCCATTCATTTCCCTTTGGAGTTTTATCACCACTATCTCGATTACCCTTTGGAGGGTTTGAACTTTCACCTTGAAATCTTTCATTTCTTTCTTCAAATAAAAATTTCACCATCTTTGTCATATCATAGAAAGTTTTTCTGAAAGTTTCATCCTCTGAAGGAATATTTTCATGACTCTCCTCGTGAGCCATACTTGGTGAATTTATCCTTGAAGCTTGAGGTGATTGTGTAGTTCTCCTTCTTGAAAGTTGAGAACTTGGATCTACAAGTTGACCTTCTCCTCTTGTGAGCTTCAACCTTGTAAGCATCAGAAAACAAACACTTGCAAACAATCAAACCTTCAAAAACCTATGCTCTAATACCAACTTGATCTAAAAATGTAAAGGCTTGAATCTTTTTAAAATTGCAAGTGAAATGGTATGTGCTTGGGTAATAGGATCAAGTTACAAACACATACATTTTAATGAGTTTTTTACTTAATCATGAGCAGCATAAACAATCATAAAAAACCATCATAATACACACATTAACACAACAAAATGATAAAGGAGTTCACCCATCTCTTGGGCTACATCTCTTGGTCCAGTTTCCAATAGATCTTTTTCATTAATGCTCAAAGTGTCAAAATCAGTTCTTTACAATGCTTAGCATGAGAAATGGATGGCTTAAATGGCTCCAGAACGTCCAAAAACCCCTAGTTGGGCTCTTCCTGCACCTAGTTTGGCCAAAAACTAAGTTGGAATCACTCCCTGGAAGTTTCTCCCAATTCTTTGTTGTCTCTACTCACCAAAGCGCACCCAAACTAACTGAACCTGGCTCACGGGAGTTTTTCGTGCCAAAAACCCAACACATGCACCTTCCCACAAAATATGGATAATTGTTTCACCGTTAGTGCACTGACCCTTTTTCCCGGTGGAGGTATTGGGCATATGCCCCCCACATGGCCAGATCTTGGGCGCTTAAGTCGGCACCCATTGCAATGGTTGGTTATAGTGTTGACAAGTGTCTGGGCCACGTGGGAAGAGGACTATTGGATGTGGTGACAAGTGTCGAGTTGGTTGTGTGGAGTGGTTTGAAAAACCCTGCGTGCAGTTATGTTTTGGCGTACTTTGGTGTATGGTCATGTGGAAAAAGGGTCGGTCCAAGGGCTGGGGATTAGCCTCGACCCTTTCCACACCCAAACCAACCATTGTGAAAAGTTAAATATTTATTAACATGTATATGGTTAAGAACCATAGAGTGGGTGGGTTGGTATCCCAACCCCTGCCAAGACTCTGCCACCTGTCTCGGAGGTCGGGGGTTTGACCCCTGCGAACACAAAACCAACTTTTATGCTTTGAAGGTAGAGACACGTGACAGCCCATGTCTGGGCCATGTGGCACCATTCAATTGGTCCACAATTCTGCCACATAATAAACTACCATCTCAACAACTGACACGTGTCCCATACGGTATTATTGTTGGACAACTGAGAGGGGGGGGGGTGAATCAGTTGTTTCCGTGCTTAAACAATTATGGTTATTTTAAACTCTTTGTAGAGACACTGAATGATAATCACAATAATGCAGGGAAATAAACAATGGCACTTTCAGCATCATTCACATATATGAGAAACACAGAGACAGATATTTCTCGAGGAAACCCATGCAGGGTAAAAACCTCTTTTTCTTTATATGATAAGTAATGGTTACATTCTTTACAGTATCATACATATGAGCACCAACTCATAATGAGGCTACAACCTCAGCTTTGCAAGCTGCAACTTGCTGAGAGCACCAACTCTCTGTTTTCTCTAGCACCAACTAGAAGGAAGCACTGACTCCCTGGTTTCTCTAGCACCAACTAGAAGGAAGCACCAACTCCCTGTGTTCAAGAACCCACTTGAACCTTTGAGGACACAAGTCCTCCCTAGCTCCACCCAACCACCTTGAAATTTAAATATTTTCTACTAAAACTTATTACTGTGATATGATGTTCAACAATGGCTTACCAGACTCATCCCTGTTCTGCTGCATTTCGTTGCTCCGTCTGCCTCATTGCCTTTCTGCACACATCACTTGCGATGTCTGTTCTTCTACTTTTTATGCTCTGTGCACCATGTCCATTCACTGCACAGTTCCTCTTCTATTCTCTTCAGCTGCTGCACTCTCCTCCTTCTTCACACATGAATCACCTTTACCAACAACAGTCACATCAACCTCAGATAGTAACAGCAACAACACACTTCTCTTCTCTGTATTGTGTATTTATAGCTTCTGTGCACCTTGTGCATGCAATGTTTGCAATTCCTCTACATGCTGACTCTGCGCCGTTATCCTCCACCTCTTAAGTGTTCTGTCTGATCATCATCGTGACTCTTCAGCTTCTCTGGCAGTTGAGACTCTTCGTCTTCTTTGTGACAGTTGAGATCACCTTCTCTGTTTTAGTTACAGGCTTCCATGCTCATCCATATGTCAATCTCTTCTAAGAATAGTCTTCCTTCACTTAGACGAAGCTTGGAGACTCTTCATCTCCTCTAGCGATCACACAGTTGTCTCTTCGAATTCTCTAGCAGACATCATCAATGGTTTCTAATAGTTTCACTGCATCATGCATCAGTAGCCCTCCGATCTTGTTCAAATTCATCTGCGCCATTGGATATGCAGCGAGAAAATCTGGACGGCGCGCATCTCTTGAGCGGTCAGGATTAAAGCACCTAGATCAATGACTCTCATGCGATTCCGGACCCCCCTTGCCTTTCTGTCTTTAATACGGGGGGGGTCCGGAATGGTGGAGTATTGACAAAGGGCCCCACTTCTGTCATGTCACCTTCTGTATCGTTCTCCACCTGACCGTGCGACAAGGCTCGGCTCCTCCTTGTCCTTTGACATCTGTTCATCTCTCGTTGATGTGACCAAGGGCTGTGACCACAGCCTTATGCATAAGGTGCTTTCACGATTTCTCATTTCACGAGTCTGGAGATGAGGCATCTCGACTCTCCAATTCACGATCCCCGATACCCTAAAACGGCATGGGATCAATGGTCCCGATTAACACTTGGTATGACGGCTCAGATCATTTCGGGATTTCGCATATCGCGATTTCGACATTCCTGTGGTGAATATTCTTGTCACTTCCAAATCCCGATCCATGAAACTTCAATATGGAGTATGATCAACGATCCAGATCTGATCTCTATTTAACGACTGCGATTGAATCGTGATTTTGCATATCACGAAATCGGCATTCTTGATGCATTGGGTTCTTTGCCTCCCCAAGTCACGATCCGCGAAACTCTGATATGGTGTTCATCTGCTGACGTCACACGTGGATTGACACATGTTTGAATACTACCACGTGTCACTCTGATTCATGACTTACATGTGCCTGAAATGTTGAATCAGTCTGACACTTGTCATTACCTGATTGTGCCACGTGTCCCTAGTTGACGTGGTCTATTGTCGTGAGTTGGGTCGACGGTCTAGATCACATCTTGATCCGACGATTCAGGTTCAGTCGGGATTTCACACATCGCGATTTCGGGGTTTCTGATGTCAATAAACTTTGACATGTCCATTTCTCAATCCTCGAAACTCCGACAAGGACTTGGATCAACGATCCATATTTGTCCTCGATCCAACGGTTGAGATTATATCGGGGTATCGCATATCGCGATTTCGTGAGTCCTGTGGTTATTATTCTTTGACTTCTTCAACTCGCGATCCTCGAAACCCCGACAGGGATTCGAATCAACGGTCCACATAACCCCTTGAGATGGACGGTCCTCCTGCTTTTGGGATTTGTTGAGCCCCTTTTCTCCTTGCACTTTAAACATCGTGCAGGTTTTCCTCGATCCAACGGTGGTCGGACCCTGCACTAAGATCTAACGCCTGAGATCTATTCTCCTCTTCAGCGCCCTCTTCTTGTCTTTCTTCAGATCTGACGGCCCTCATGCTGTCATGAATTTTGGATGGGATCCAACGATCAGAAATGCTTCTCGGGCCTTCAATCATTCGATCTTCCTGGACTTATATTCTCTTTACCTGTTGATCATCGTTGTTGTACTCAAGCCATCATTACTGTTGTACTTTCCATCAATGACAAGCTTACGCTACCTGTAAAACATTTGCCAACAATCTCCCCCTTTGGCATTGATGGCAACTAAGGCACCCAAATTCTTTTCTCCCCCTTTGACATCAATGTCAAAGAAGGGACATGCTCCCCCTGAGCTCTTGCAGTAATTTTAGGAGGTATTATATTTTCAAACAATAAAAAACTCCCCCTAACAAGATGGACTTTTTAGGTGTGAAACGAAATGAGACCCAGCTTCTGTCTGAGATATTCAAACGGTGTCTTGGCTAGGGGCTTAGTAAAGATGTCTGCAATTTGTTCTGTAGTGGGAATGTAATGAACCTGAACAATCTGATTGGTGACCTACTCTCTCAGAAAATGATATTTTATGGGAATATGTTTTGTCTTGGAGTGGAGGACAGGTTTTTTAGACACACTGATGGCACTAGTGTTATCACAATGAATTGGGATCGGTGCAGTGTATTTTACCTCTAAGTCTGCAAGTGTCTGAATCATCCATAATACTTGTGTGCAACAGGTAGCAGCAGCAATGTACTCTGCCTCTGTGGTTGATAAATAAATGGAACCTTTCTTTTTACTAAGCCAGTCTACTAAGGAGTTACCCAAGAAGAATGCTCCTCCACTAGTGCTTTTTCTCTCATCAACACAATTTGCCCAATCTGCATCTGAATAAGCAGTCAAATGAAGAATTTGATTTCTGGGATACCACAGACCATAAGTCATTGTTTCTTTTAAGTACCTGAATATCCTTTTGACAGCTTGCAAATGACTCTGTTTAGGTGCAGCCTGATATCTTCCTACCATTCCTACAGCATGCATTATGTCTGGGTGAGATGCTGTGATGTACAATAGGCTTCCTATCATTGATCGATATGAGCTTTGATCAACATCAGGTGAGTCATCATCCTTGCTTAATTTACATCTAGTTACCATAGGTGTACCCACAGGTTTAGAATCTTCCATTTGAAACCTTTTCAGCATTTCTCTTAAATA
>ML826823.1:7439-18254 GCA_009831015.1 Picea engelmannii
ATAGCATTCATTCCCTTAGCATTAAAACTAAACTCTAACTTATCATCCTTGGAGGCTAGCACAACAGGCTTTGTATATCCAGTCTCTACTACATCCCAAACATCAGCACCCAAGGCCATTAAGTATGTTCTCATTCTAACCTTCCAGAAGGCAAAATTTGTTCCATCAAATAGAGAGGGCTTAGAGGCTGAAGTCCCTTCATGACTTGTCATGTTTAAGCTTACAGATCTACCTTTGAATAAAAGGAACCCGCTCTGATACCAATTGTTGAAATTACTAAGACAACTGAGAGGGGGGGGGAGGGGTGAATCAATTGTTATTGTGCTTAAACAATTTTAAGTCTATTAATACATTCTTAATCTTTCTTCAAGTGATCATCAACATTATACATCATATGGACAATAAAAGTAATGAACATCAGTCAAACATAAGGTATACACAGAGACAGATTTTCACGAGGAAACCCATAAAGGGAGAAAACCTCTTCTTCTTTGAAATGATGGGCAGTATTTTAAGTTTTGTACATCATCTATAATTGAGCACCAACTCAATGTGAGGTTTTTACCTCTGTTTTACAAGCTACAACTTGTTTGAGAGCACCAAATATCTGGTTTCTCTAGCACCCACTAAAAGGAAGCACCAACTCCCTTAACGTTCCAACACCAACTTCCAGTTACACAGGCTCCAACCTATATAACAGAGAACACTTGTTATCCCTTGCACCACCCTGCCACCCTGGTTTCTCTGGATGCAACCAGATGGAAGATACAACTCCCTATGTTCAAGCTCCCACTTGAACCTCTGAGGGCAATGGTCCTCCCTAGCACCTCCCAACCACCCTGGAATATAAATGAATAATTAAACAACCAACTACACAGATAAATCAATTCTTACCACTTCTTCTCTGTTATGTAGATTTGGTCTTCTTCTAACTGTTCTACAATTCTTCTCTTCCTTTGTCTGTTCTGCAAATCTGCTCTGCTTCAACTTGTTCTGTCATTCTACTCTGCTTCAACTTGTTCTGTCATTCTGCTCTGCTTCAAGTCTTTTCCTTGTATGTTACTCTTCTCTGAGTTTTATATCACTGCGCACATTTTCAGTCTCACACTGTGCATCCTGTGATTTTCCCTTTCTTACAGTTTAATTCATTTTTCGTTTAGAACAACCAACCATGCACAATCTGTCTCTTTTTCTTTTATGCACCACAGCCACAGAAGTTACACTTCACATATTCTTCGGCAAAAGAAAATCGTCTAAGCAACTCAAACGCCAACCGATCAGGAATCATGAATCAGTTTCGCTAACTAATTCGTAACCGATGAATTAACTGTGAGAGAGAACAGTAGCCCTCCGATCATATTCAAGTTTACTTGCACCGTTGGATGAACTTTATTAATCTTGCCTTTAAATCGGGTTTCGGCATTTCGGAATTCCTGTGGCCAAGTGTCCTGACACTCGTGATATCCAAAGCTCTGATATAGAGATTTTCTGCGCTAGCTCCTTCCTCTATATGACCATGGCCATGACCAAGCGCTTATGCAAAAAGTTCTTTTCGCGAATTCGCATTTCGTGAGTCTGGAGATGAGGCATCTCGACTCTCCAAGTCGTGATCCCTGAAACCCTGAGATGGAGCTGAGATCAATGGTCCACGATCTCGATGAATCTACGGTCCAGATCTCATCGTGAATTCACATCTCGCGATTCCTTCGATGGAGTTTCTTGTCACTCCAAGTTACGATAAGCGAAACTCTGAAATGAAGCTTAAATCAATGGTCCACGATCTCGATGAATCTACGGTCCAGATCTCATCATGAATTCGCATCTCGTGATTCCTTCAATAGAGGTTCTTTTCACTCCAAGTCGTGATAGGTGAAACTCCTAAATGAAGATTAGATCAATGGTCCAGACCACACCTTGATCTGACGGCTGGGATTAAATCACGATTTCGCATATCGCGATTTCGATGGTTATGTTTCTTACCTCTCCAAGTTGCGATAGGCGAAGCTCCGAGATGGAGCTCAGATCAACGGTCCAGAACACACCTTGATCTGACGGCTGGGATTAAATCATGATTTTGCATATCGTGATTTCAATGGTTATGTTTCTTACCTCTCCAAGTCGCGATAGGCGAAGCTCCAAGATGGAGCTCAGATCAACGGTCCAGAACACACCTTGATCTGACGGTTGGGATTAAATTGTGATTTTGCATATTGCGATTTCGATGGTTATGTTTCTTACCTGTCCAAGTCACGATAGGCGAAGCTCCGAGATGGAGCTCAGATCAACGGTCCAGAACACACCTTGATCTGACGGCTGGGATTAAATCGCGATTTCGATGGTTAGGGAACCCTGTTTCTTTGACTTTCTAGTCAGGGAAATGATGATCTTTCACCACGTGTCCTGCCTGAAGATGGACAATCCTCCTTCTTTTGGGAATTTTGAATGGGATCCAACGATCAGAAATGCTTCTCCTCCCGAACTTACTTTGTTCCGCTTACTCTGATCTTGCCATTGATGATCTGCCAACAATCCTCTGCACTATCTCTTCTGAGCTTATTCGAATCTCAAATATTCTCTGCAAAGTCTTCTCATAATGCCCATCTATTACTTTCTGTACTCATGCAATTTCCGTTGCTGTACTTGCCATCAATGACAAGCATTCGCTATCTGTTAAATATTTGCCAACAGTTTTGGGGATCTAAACAATGTTTTTTTTCTTGCCATAGTCAAACTGTAGACAGAGTTAGATTTTGATGGAATAATGTGTATTTCTCGAAAATACCTTTCCAACGAGCTATCACATGCCTAAAACAGAGATCGTATGCAAAATTTACAACCCCAGGAAGTTAATGTACTAACTTACCCCAATGGGGCCTACATGACTTTTGGTGCTTCATCTCCTAGGGTTAGGTTTTTGGATGTCTAGAGTTTTGGCATTTATGCTTATCATAAAAATGCCTTTAGAGCGTCATTGTAATCATATTTTATGAATGAGCATATCCGTCATATCTCTTATCAAAGATAAAGTTGTCACCATTCTAGCGAGTCTTGCACTCTGTATTTTTACAGTCTCTATACATTTATTTCATTAATAGAAATCATGTATTGTTGTTTTTCTCTGTTTTTGGAAATTTTTATGTGTATTTCATTGCAATATCTATGTTTTCATTTCGTTCCGAAAATAATCCGGATCACCACTAGCATCAAGTTTTCCACCATTCTTGGAAGAGATGGAGGGATTTTACTTCCACCTTGATCAAAGCCCTAATTGATGTGATTGTTTATTTAAACTCTCAATCATGGTTTTAAAATCTCAATCGACATTTTATCTTAAATGAGGGTGTGCATATACAATTTCGACATGCCCTACTTGCCAAAAAGTGCAACCCAACTTCATGGTTCCACCCTAGAAAGGGTCCTTAGTAGAGAAACTAAGTGTAAAAATACAAATCCCTTACTCTATGATGTTAGCATAAACATGTGTCACTTTTACAAAGAGAATAATTGTGCCAATTTATAAGATGTATTACTATAATAAAACATATGGGTATGAATAGATGATAGATGTAAGAAAACATTGCATCTCAAGATAAGGGTTGATACCGAGATGGGAAGAGCTTGATTTGAATCTGGAGAGTTGAAGAAGAAGATTTGCGGATGAACCATTGGATATTAGAGAAGTTGTGGTAATAGAGAAGTTGTGGTAGGGTAAATCAAGATTATGTGAATATGAGATCAACTCTTGATTTCCTACACAAAACTAGTATACCTCCAAGAGAAAATTTATGTGCATAAAAAATATTTACTTGTCATCACCTAGTAATGAAATCAAGGAGATGGAAAAAATAAATAGAGAAGAAATCTATGCTTACTTTGCAAATTATGAGAAATTGAAGATGAAAAACATGTAATTATACATTGCTCTATGCAGAAAGAAGACAAACACTAATTCAATATGAATATTTGAGTAGCCTACATAACTTGTTGTGTTTAACTCCAAAATAAAAAATACAATTACAATAAAAACATGTTAAGACCCAATAAGCATATTTTTTCATCCTTAATCCTCTCAATCTTACAAGATCTTCCATAAATTTAAATAAAAATATTTTATCCTAATTTATTTAACATTCTAATTAGTGAAAAAATATTCATCATACAAATCACTTAAGAGAGTGAAAACCTTTTCAGTGTATTAACTGATGTTAGCATCATGTGGAGCAAAATAAGGTATCTTTTGCAGCACCTTCCTATCAAGAGGCATAAAGGACTTGGTTAGATTCAGAGTACCTCCTTCCTTGAAAAAAATTAAAATATGCTCTCTACAGTCTTATATGTCAATGTGGTGATAATATCAATAGCATGCCTAAAAGCACAACTTTATGCTTCAAAACAAATTTAACCATATTTTCTAAATTAACAACATTTCACATGACCAAAAAGAACACCAAACTTTACTCCTTCCAGTACTCACCTCATGGAGGGGTTGCCTTTTCATAGAAAAAGCACATATTGACAAACATAGCAAAGAATTCCTTCACACAGTAGCACGTTGAAAGGTTGGAAAAACTCTCTCATTGATTGAGAGATGAAACTATCCACCCAAAACTCTCTGCAATACTTACAACCCTGCAGTGGTATGATAAGTCAAAGGACAGTGACCACATGAACCATGTGCAAGAATTTATTGTGAGTGCCCTGATTATATGACATAAGTTTATGTTAAACGTATTTCTTGCATCGGGAACCCACTAATTTTGACACTACACTTCCAGGAACCCACATCGATGATCGCGGGCTGAAGTAGGAATGGATGACCCTGGAATTTAGTATCTCTACCATGGAAGTGCTTTTCATGCATCAGGGTGATTTGTATTGATTCATTGATTCCTTTTGGTAGATAGAACGATCCATCAATTGGTCAAATGTTACCTCTTCAACTACCCTAATTTCTAGGAGGCAATGGACTTATCGACCCCTCTTCCTTGCCGATGGACAGAATTCGGGGATTATTTTACAGTGATACAACAATCTTCAAAAGCTAAGGAAGAAAATGCACCTGCAACTTCTTTTTTGTTGAAGCAAAGTTCCCAATATAGCATGTAGTGACCAGGTATTGTGGATGTGTCAACATAACTTGTATAGTCCATCAGTGTGATGTTGAAAGACTTGAGATACTTAATAGATTTATCTACTGAAATTTTAAGCTCTGCTTCATTCGTTTTATCAGTACATGTGCAGTACTCTATATTTTTAGTATTTCAATTAGAACTATATCAGAGGACTAAAAATCATAGGTAAACAATGACTAGCATGCAATCAGGATATGGAGTGAACTGTGCGCCTGCTTTGGAGGATGTATTGACATTTCTCTTAGCATAGCAAGCTATATTTTCATTAATCCACGGAAGTCCAATTAGTTTATAGTTCTAAGAATCTTGATCAACAAAGAAATTTATTCAAAAAGTGATATATACTTATAAGTTATCACTATAAAAATGTTTTGGCCCTGAAAGACATAAGAAAAATTATAGACCTGCATGGGTAAGGGATTATACAAGTTGGTAGAGGTTAGGTAGCAAGAAATACATACCTATTGCCTCTGATGTTATTACAGAGAAATCAGTTAGGATGCCATCAACTGCGAAATTCTTGTTGTCCACAAACTTTATATATTCCCTTATTGGATCATAGTTATAATTATAGCTCATGCCATATTCATCATTGGCAAATTGAGCAACAAATATTTCCATCCCTGTAAAGTGTGCATCTTGTATAAGACTTGTAGGTGCTTGTAGATATAACTTTGAATCGACATGCCAAATGTAATCCTTTGGAACAGTGATTCTAGCAACAAATGTCTTCACAAACGTTAATTTTTTTACAAGGGAACCATATATTTCATTTGTTGATGGGTCCACATCTTCTTTGCCAAGGAGGATTAGTATTAGATTTGTCTTGGTTCTTCTAAAATGTGGTGTAATGGATTTTAAAAACCCAACCTCAGTCGAAGAAATGTAATTCAAATTCATAGATTTCGATAGAGATATCACATATGATGACATGCTTAGGTTGTGCTTCTCAAAAAACATTGAATGCTGCCACATGTATCAAGAAAAATTTAAGTATTCAAGACAATGAAAAGAAACAAAATAGAGAGCATTACAAAAATTATTCAAAATGGAATACCCACTAAAGAATCTTGGTACTTTCTAGAAAAAAATTACAAGTCCACAAAAAATTGAAATGGAACAGTAGAGATGGACAATAGAGAGATATACATGTATGTTCAACTAAATTGCAACCGAATTATATTGAGTTGTTGTTATGTCTTCTGGTTTAAGCAATGGATAGATACTGCCAAAATTATAAGGGAGGGAATGGAATGACTGCATTGTTGCAAAAAATGGAAGAGCAGAATTCTTTTAATCATCCAAATTCAACAAAATCAAGAAATTCACTATGAAAGTAGAGATTCCCCAGTTTAAATCTCCATCAATTATAATATCTATTTGACTTTATGGATATGAAAGATCACACTACATATTTGTTGTTTATTATATTATAAGAGGGCCTCATAGAGCAGGTTAAAACTTAAAGCTAACTTGTGCTATGGCATTACTGCATGCAAAGAGTAGGCTCTTGAACTGGTACCGGAAAACACTAGATGCATCTAGGCGATTTGCAGACACATCATTCATAATAATACAGGTAGTTCTTAGGTATTTTTTTTTCTATAGGTCGTCGGAAAGACAAAAGAATATATAAAGAGTCAGGTCATAAAAGGCTCTATCAGACAACCTACTCAGAATGGGGAGTAGGTGAAAGGTTCTATCAGAATTTTGGTACCATGCAGAAAGGAATTTGATAAGATAGAACAAAAGGCACGGTATGGAGACATAAGATTTTATATTAGTCCTAAAACAAAATCATAACCTGCTATGTCCTTTCACTTCACCTAAAATATTGTTGAGGAGGATATCAGCAGTGTAGTCAATAGAAAAGTATCCAGATATATTTTTGTCATTGACAACATAAGAATTTCCTCAATTGGGGTATAAGAAGCCAATGTTTGTATTGTTATCCAATCTAAAATCTAACCGGCATATGCCTACCCCATATTTTGATAACTGCAAGTCACAAAATATTACGGCTTCATACAAGCTATTATTAATTTCCGCTAAATAAGCAGGTTGGGTTTGGTTAGGAAAAATCCTTGGCAGTCCACCATGAGCTATGACCAGGGGTGTTTTACCTGCATAAATAGATGCAAAAATGAAAATCAATCCCAGTCTTAGATTAGTTCTTCCCCACATCAAGAATGTCAAACAAGTGTCATCCGCAAGAGCAACACTAGAAGTTTAGTGCATGTAAGAACCTTCCTAAATGAATTAAATGTTGATTTTTCAATAATCTAGGTTAAGCATGTAGTTAATTTCAATTTCATCATGTCTTAACCATAAACAAGAATGTTGCAACAACCAAGATCACAAGAAGAAACACCATGCACAAGAACACAAGAAGTATCCTGGGAAACCCTTCTCAACAAGAGGAGAAAACCAAGCCAAATCCTTTGCTATATTCTTCAAGAGAAAGACCTTTCACCACCAAGAATGACTTAGCACACAAGAGGGTGCTTAAGTCCTACAAGACTAACACCCAAGAGAGGTGCGCACCTTTTGCCAAAGAGATGGACTTGCTGAAATTTCCAAACACACAAGAAAGATATGATTCTACAATGGAGAATCATCCCTTACTTATATTAGACTTGACCACTCAACAAAGACGTCCATTAGCTCAACAGGGTCGACCTCTCTAAGTCAAATATATTATTATTATTATTATTATTATTATTATTATCATCAATTATCTTTTACATTTATTAAACATATTAAGGTGGGGCCGACTTATACCCTTTACATAACAATTAGGATTACAGGTAGGTCTGACTCTTGAACAGTATATAGAAAAGGATATGATACACCCACTAGTGCTCATCCACTAGGGGCACATCCATAGGGATGTCACAACTCTGATTCACTACATTACACAGAGGAACTAGGTCTTCAGACATTCACATGTGCTCGTCCACAGACACGTCCACTCTAGAGATCGACTTTCCCACTGCCACCGACAGGAGAATCATCTGGAGTCTTCTCGTAAACTCTATTTCTCATAGGAGGCTATCACATCATCTTCATTTCTCTTCACATGACGATGTGCCCAACACTTTTGGGATTTGGCACGTTCACCTTGTGCTCAACCACAGACACGTCCTAACTCAACAGATCGATTTTCCACCAGATAATCATCTAGAGTTCTTTTCACTCATGTCCTGGAGGAGGTCATATCTACGTTCCTAGCTTTGTCTCAGGTAGGAACCACGTACCCTTTTTAGGGGATTTCTCTCAAGTTTGTAAGCTGAGAGAAAGACTCGCATAACTTCTATGTTCCACATCTCATAGGTTTGTAAGCTGGAGGATGTCTCCCATAGCTGCATTTCATCAACACTCCCTCTCAGCTAGGGAGGCATTCTTTATCATGCCAAGTCTCACACAGATGCATTTTTAATTTTGTCTTGGATGGAGTTATCGACACTCCCTCTCAACTAGGGAGCCATTCTTCACGAAGTTAATTTGGTGAAGATATCTGCAATCTGCTCATGTGTAGGAAGGTATTGCATGTGTATGATTTTCCTCTGCATCATATCTCTGAAATAAGGATGTTTCATCTCATTGTATTTCAATCCATCAAGAAACACTGGGTTCTCAAGGAGATTTTACTCATAGCTTTTGGTAATCATCATAGGATCTATCTCATGGTCAAGTAAATCTAACAGAATCTTGTGAAGCCACATTGCTTCGCATACTCAATGCTTATATACTCTGCCTCTGTGGTACTCAAGGCCACATAGTTTTGTTTTTCTGTTGTATAAGGAAACCATGGAAAAATTTCACGATAAAACATCAATTGGATGTGTTCTTTCGGTCCACTTGTACTTTCTGCTCAATCTGAATCGATCTATCCTGCATACTCAGTTTCACACTGGAGGCATATCTCAGGCCATATCCAAATGTGCCTTGTATATATCTCAATACATGTTTTGTTGTTGTCTTAGTGAGTCTGTCTTGGTTGAATCATGAAATGGCTAGGCACATTCATAGCATGGTATGAATCTAGTCTGGTGTTAACCAGATGTTATCACCGAAATTTCGTCTGCACATGGCGACAAGAACTCCGCATCGTCAAAACAGCAATGGAGTCATTCATGGCACTGAATTAATTTCACAGCATTCTAGAAGGGTCAAAAACTATACAAAGTAACCAAAAATTGAAGGGCGCTTTACAGTAGTTTGGTGCGCGCGCACATGCGCAGGACAAGAACATACCATGCGCGCATGCGCGCACGACGCGCGGTTGTCAACGAAAAAACCAGCGCACCTGCTAAACGACGCATTTATTGCATTGGTCGGCCTCCCAACCACTTACGGACCAGATCCCAATCTGATTTGACTCCCAAATCCGAGCTGAATCTACAGGGTAGGTGGGTTAATGACCTAATGAAGCCCTAAAGAGCCCATTTTCACACTTTGAAGAGGTTACATAATCACCCGGTGATCTGCTATAAAAATCCATGAAGAACCATTGTTTTCGCAAGGAATTTCAGGTATTGTTATGCTGCTGAGATTGTCAAGGGCTCATTCTTTGACTATAACACATTGGCAACATTTCATAGGGCCATTCACCTCTCCATTGAGTGGATGTGCTGGGAGTTCTTTCACCATCATTCTCATTTCTTCACATTGTAAGGAAAGCAAGTTTGTGAGGGCCTCAAGAGACTTCCTTTGGGGGAAGAAGGAACCACAGTTCTCTTCCTTCATCGTGCTCTGATTTCATCAATTGACCAGCTCAAAACCATTGGTGACATCGGTGTCTTTTTGTGTTTATTGTTTCTATTCCATATGCTCACAGTTTTAGTTTGTTGTTATTTAATTCTTGCTTGTAGTTTGTTTTGTTTCCTCTAACCTTTCCTTCCACAGTTGTCATGCTCTGCAAGACCCAACAGGGCATGTAAGCACCCTCCTTTTGCTCACTAGGTGATGAATTGGGTGCGAACAGACTGGCGACTCCATTGGGGAGTAGGTATCAATTCCTCCCTCATTTGGGTTCATTTTGCTTTCCTTTTGGTTTTATTAACTTGCAGGGACACAAATCGGCCTCTGCCGACCTGCTAACCAGTCAATTCACAGGAGAATTGAGAAAAATCCATCCAGATTTTCTCTCTCGGTCACTTGTCACAGGTGCGCGGGTATTCCACCCCACAAACGCGCATCTTGCATGCATGCGCCTGTGCAACGTTCTCCCTCTGCACGTATGCGCTTTAGTTTTCAACACTGTCAGCGCGCATGCGCCATATGCGCCTCTGTCCACACTGGAGGCCGCGCATCTGAACTAAACTTCACATTGTAAGGTTTTTGGATGTGGGGAAAGTCATTTTCCTTCTCAAGAATGATGTTATGCATGCTCTAAATACTGCACCACTTAGACCCCTCAACTTATAAAGGGGATAGTCAAACAAACATAAGCACTTAAGTGGATAAAAATCATTTTCCCTTATTTTCTTTTTGCCACATGGATGGCTTGCTTTGATTTATAATCTAAGGAACACATCAATCACATCTAAATCACATTTGGGACTCGAAGTTGGAGTAGCAATCCTTGAGTATGCTCTTCTCTTGCGCAATCAAGCGATCTTGAGAATCAGAAAGAGATTGTGAAAACAATCTCATCTCCCTTAACAAAATTTCAAAACTT
>ML826823.1:22708-41282 GCA_009831015.1 Picea engelmannii
AAAGATAGAGGTTGACCTCATCTTGAGGATCTCTCCTTATCTTTTGTGAATTAGTTTTGACTTTCTATTTTTAGAATATCAGATCCATTGTTTTAGGATCTGAAACTGATTATAAGAGGCTATAAATCCAAAGACATTTGGAGCACTAGGGGTTCGATTTTGGATATTGTAATCTTCTATTGTACTCAGACTTTTTATGCTAATACAGATCACAGGTTCCTTTCAATTTTGATGTCATCTTTCCATCCTTCTTTCTGCACTATTATCTGTGTTGTCAAGCTTTGAATGGCTGTTATCCCATTGTTTAGCTCATAGCCTGATAATAGGTTTCTTGATTGTCTCTTAGACCCTACATTGTACTGGTTTAGTTACAATCTATTCTTCACCCATTTTAAAGTTATCTGCTGATTAATCAATCTTTGAGAGCACTGTCTATTTGTTTATCATTTTCATGTTTGAATGCCATAAGTTGAATTGAGTTATCCCATTGATCCACATTTACAAAATACAAAAACATTCATTTCTTAAGTTACCAAGCACCTTTGGTCTGCAAGCACAAAGGGTTTCTTGGAGTGATAACACACAGTCTGACAAAGAAGACGCAAACGTAAAGCCTTGAATGCAATGACTTGATCGCTCCTCTGGTGGTTGTAGTCAATTCTGAGTATAAATATGTAGTTTTGATATTTTGTTAGGGGCGGATGGTTGAGCAAGGCTCCCTGATTGTAATGTTTTGATGAAGCACAATGGCTCTCTAGTTATGTACTCGATTTGAGACTTCTTGTTTAATATAATTCAACTTTCGTTTTCCATCTTATTTGCCTCTGATACTGAAGTATTCATGATTGAATGATTCACATGGATTGTTGTAGTTGTATTGTAGTGGATGTTTGATTACAATATTGTTATGGTGTTCTTCAGTTTCCTGAAACTTTGAATCCAATAGGATCTTGTGTTTGAGTTTTTCCTCCTTAGGTTGCTTGAAGACCTGATGTCCATAGCATACCTCTACATTTTCCTCACCAAAGTCTTCCTTCTATTCACCTTTACTCCTAATTTCTGACTGAAGTTGATCAAGACGTCAATTGCTTGTGTGTGCTAGTCCAGTTTTCTGAGTTAAAATGATATTATCTTGAGTCTTATCCATTTGACCTCTTTAAACTCGTTCATAGTGACATATAACCTGATGGGTATTGGGCTTACCTTTTATGTAATCTAAGGGTGACTCTCAGTGCTAACATTCTTGGTGTTGTTTCCGAGGAACGAATTGAATATATTTCCCTAGGATAGAACAACAAAGAAGTTATGATTCTGAAGGTGCATCAGATATTAGTACCTTTGAAGATTGCAACTTGCACCTGGTGACTCCACTGTTTCAGTTGTAGATCTGAAAAGCAGACACAGGAATTCTACTCCACAACGGCCTCTGGCAACACCTGAAGCTAACCCAAAGAAAATTATCAGAAAGGGAAGGGCCCCTCAAAAGGGGATTTTGACTGTTATACCTGGTGATTCTGGTAGTTTTCATAATCCTTCTTTAAAAACTCAAGTAGTTGCTTCTCATTCTCCTATTGTACCACCTGTTGGAGTTTCCAGAAATTTAAATTTTGGAAGTGTTCCTGTTGATTTCTCCCCTCCTAGTCTCGGTTTGGAAGGAGAAAGATTTGACACCCTTGTTTCCCCTGAAGTCATGCAGTGGTTTAGATCCAAGAACTTAGAAGGTTTTCCCACTCTGGGCTTTACTAATCCTCCTCCTATTAGAGTTGTTGCATTAGAAGAAGGGGAAACCTCTGTTCCCTCGAGCCCCATATCTTCCTCTCCAAGCCCTTAGTTGTTTCCCCTTCCAATATCCCCTGTTCAAACTCCATATCCTCCAGGTTCTCCTCCAGTTCACATCCCAATGGTAGGTGCTAATCCCCCTAGGATTAGAATGGATTCCATAGTGGCTTCTAGATACGCCCCTCTCATTTTTCCTCAGCCCCTAAATGCTCTTCCAGCTGGTGGCTACCTTAAGCAATTGCCTAAGTTCATGGGTGAGGGAGACATAACTGCAGAGGAGCACCTTGCAGCCTTTTATAATTATGCAGAAAATTATGTCATTGTGAATGAATATGTATGGATGGGAATTTGTGTTCATAGCCTTGATGGAGAGGCTAGGAAATGGTTTAGGACCTTGGCTCCTAGATCTATTGGTGGGATTGAAGCCCTATATGATGCATTCTTAAGACATTGGGGGGATACAAAGGATTTCCTTTACTATATTATAGAGTTTGGATCACTTAAGAAAGGAGAAGGGGAATCTGTTTCTGACTTTTCAAAGAGGTTTAATAAAATGTATAATAAGATTCCTGTTGAGATTAAACCTACATAACCTCTGCCAAAATTACTTATGCTAGTGATTTCAACTCTGATTTCTGCCTCTTGTTAAGAGAAAGAAGAGCTACATCCTTGGCTCATATGCAAGATGCGGCCCTAGAAGTGGAGTCCAATATATTGGCAGTGGACAAACTTAGGAGTAAGGCTGATAGAGACAGGGGAAAGGGGAGGTTTGAAGCTTCAACCAGGCTCACCTGCCCACCCTCAAGTAGACGAATTGTCCAGGCTCATAAAGTCACTTTATGTTGAGGTGGAAAGGTTGAAACTAGAAGGAAAGCAGAGCTATATGAATCCCCTAATGTTGAAAATAGGGATAACTTCATAATACCAAATAACACCCCTCAGATTATCCAAAGAGATCGAAGAAACAGGGATAGGGATGATCATATAATCCAAGCCCCTCTCCAAAATAACCTTGTTACTGATGAAGATGGAGAGGAAGAAGAGGTTGATCCTGAAATCCATTGTCTTGGAGACACCTTCTCATTTCCCCATTTAACCCAATCTGCATATGAGGAGTCTCTCATGGACAACCAACTAAATGAGTCGAGTAAAGGGGAGAAGACCAGTAGCAGTCCAAATAAATACAACCTCGGGTCCAAAAAGAAAGAAGGAAAGTCTAACATTCCTGATCAGCCTACCAGAGCAGAGAAGCTTGCTAAAGATTTAGCAGACAACAACAAAGATAAGAAGGAACATAACCCCCCACTAGTGATCAAAATCCATGTCCCAGAAGTGAAAGATATTTTGAAACTTTCTTCCTCTTTTAGCTTCGAGCATGAGATTCAAAATTAGGATCCCTGTACCTTTTTTGGAGTTGATAAAAAATGCATAGTTTAAAAAATAGCTTTCAAAAATGTTGCAGCCCGAACCCTCCTCAAATTCCACTGATTCAATAAATCTTCAAGATGAAAAGCCAGCAGTCATCTTAGGTCCTTTGATAGAAGATAGACATGATTCATCCCCTCCCTTCTATACATCACTGAACACACATGATAAGGTGTTTCATAATTGTTTGATGGGCTCAGGGGCATCTCATAATCTCATTCCCAAAACTGTCATGGATGAACTAGGATTAGAAATTACAAAGACTTACCATGACTTATATTCTTTTGACTCTAGGAAAGTGAAGTGTCTTGGGGTCATCAAAGATCTGGTTATGACCTTGTTTCAGTTTCCCATGAAAAGTGTGGTCATGGATATCGTGGTGGCTGATGTTCCCCCCAAGTTTGGCATGCTCTTTTCAAGATCTTGGATAAAAAGACATGGGGGAACCTTGCAGATGGACCTCAAATATGCTTCCATTCCTATGTTTGGGGGGGAGCATAGAAGACTTTACAGGGAAGCTTAGTTGGCCTACATTATTAGTGACGAAGAAAACCCCACCAACCATCATATTTTTTCACTTGATACTGATTTGGGATCCAATATATTGCATCTCACTGATGCTCCTGAACCCCCTCTTGAAATCAGAAAACAATCCATTACTTTTTGTGAAGATTCTCCTCCAATCACCTCTGTTTGGAAGATGTTCTTTGACGGAGCCTCTTCTAAGAAGGGTGTTGGTGTTGGAGTGGTCTTTGTTTCACCTACTCAAGAGACTATATCTTTGTCCTACAAGTTAGAATTTGAAACTACCAATAATTTGGAAGAGTATGAAACTCTTGTTTTGGGTTTGAGGGCTGCAAAAGACATGGGGATTGAAGAGATTTCAGTGTTTGGGGATGCTGAATTAATTGTCCATCAGATCAAAAATATCTATCAAGCTAAGCACCCTAGGCTAAGAACTTATAGAAATGAAGTGTGGGACCTAGTTGACAGTTTTTTCTTAGCTTTCAATATTTCATATATTCCAAGAGAAGAGAATACCATGGTCGATTCTTTGGTTGTTTCAACAAGTAATTTCAGAGTCCCTTTTCTACCTAAACTCAAGTATGATGTAGAAGTGAAATACATACCCTCTATACCTGACAATGTCAAGCATTGGAAAGTGTTTGAGGATGATCTTGAGATCAAAATATTCCTTGAGACTATTGGTGAGTTTTCTGCATTACATATTGATCAAGATCATGATTCTGAAAGTAACCCTCATGTTGATGTTTTCCTAAAAACAATTGCTAATCATCATATTGTTCAATTTCCTAGCAATCATATTCTAAAGGGACTAGTTCCTTTGGAAATACTATTTGACAGGAATGATGTGGCAGTAAAAGTTAAAGGTTCAACTGATGATGTTGATGTAACTGAGTGCAATATTGGTACATAGAAGGATCCGAAATTTGTCAAGTTGTCAAGCAGCTTGTCAAGGGAGCAAAAGGTTGAATATGCTGAACTGTTAAAAGAGTTTTCTTATGTGTTTGCCTAGACATATGAAGATCTCAGAACATACGACAGAAGTATCATTGAACATAAGATCCCATTGAAGGAAGAGACCAAACCATTTAGGAAGAAATTGAGACAAATAAATCCTATGCTGCTGCCTATTATGGAGAAAGAGGTTAAAAATATTTTGGATGCCAAGATTATCATTCCTTTGAGGTATTCCGAATGGGTGGCCAACTTGGTCCCAGTGAGAAAGAAAAGTGGAGAAATCATACTTTGTGTCGATTTTTGGAACCTGAACAGAAGCTCTAAGAAGGATAATTACCCCTTGCCAAAGATGGAGCACATATTACAGAGAGTAACAGGTGCATCTAGGATGTCTATGATTGATGGATTTTCTGGCTACAATCAGATCTCTGTCTTTCTTGAAGACAGAGAGAAGACAACCTTCACTACTCCTTGGGGTACATTCATGTATGCTAAGATGCCCTTCGAATTGATGAACGCAGGGGTGACCTTTCAACGAGCCATGTACATAGCCTTTATTGGAGAGAAGGACAAGTTTGTAGTCATCTATTTGGATGACATAACAATGTTCTCACAATCTGATAAAGAACATTATGATCATTTGAAAAGGGTCTTCTTGAAATGCAAAAAGTTTGGTCTCTCTTTAAATCCCAAAAATTCATTGTTTGCCATGAAGAAGGGAAAATTATTGGGGCACATAGTATCAACTGAGGGGGTAAGGATTGATTCAAGAAGGGTAGAAACTATCCAAACCTTGTCACTCCCTAGATCCAAGAAAGAAGTTCAGTCTTTCTTGGGGAAAAATAATTTTTTGAGAAGGTTTTTTTCTAATTTTGTTGAATTGGTAAAGTATATTACAACCACGTTGAGGAAAGAAAATGAAATCAAATGGACTATTGAATCTCGTAATTCTTTCGATCAAATAAAGAAGGCCTTCACTGAAGCACCTGTGCTCATTAGTCCTGACTACTCCAAGGATTTTCTGATTTTTTCCTTCGCGTCATTTGACACAGTAGCGATTGTTTTATTGCGGAAGAAAGTTGAAGGGTTAGAGCAGCCCATTGCCTTTTTCAGTAAGGCATTGAGAGATGCTGAAATAAAATATGACATCATGGAAAAAAAAATCCTATGCTTTGGCTAAAGCCCTCAAGGCTTTCAGGGTCTATGTTCTGCATTCAAGAGTCATTTCACATGTCCCTTCATCTTCTGTGAAGGAAATTCTCATTCAGCCTGACATAGACAGAAGAAGAAGAAAGTGGATTGACAAAATCCTTAAATTTGATCTTGAAATAAAGCCCACCAAATTGGTTAAAGGCCAAGGTTTAGCTAGGCTACAGTATGAATCTAATTTCAAAGATCTAGGGATTAACTTCATTAACACTTTCTCAGAAAATCAACAAATTGAGTTGTCCGATAAAGGTTCTCAAGTCAGCCCCCCATTCACAGAATGTACTTGGTACAAAGACATTATATCTTTTCTATAAAAGTTGCAGCCTCTTGATGGTATGGAGAAGAACAAGGTAAGAGTTTTGAAGCTTAAATCAATTAAATACTATATTATTGATCAAGTCTTGTATTGGAAAGATCCTTTGGGAGTGCTTTTGAGATGTTTAGACACACAAGAGGCCCAAACGATTATGTCTGATTTTCATGATAATTTATGTGGAGGGCATCACTTTTGGAGAAATACAACCTATAAGATTCTTAGGGATGGATATTTCTGGCCTAGTCTATTCACCGATGTTTGTGCAAAGATCAGGGCTTGTGTTAAGTGTAAAAAAATCTTTGGAAAACAGTAGCTCAAGTCTTTTCCATTGAAGCATGTGGTAGTTTCAAGACCCTTTCAGTAGTGGGGCCTAAATTTTATTGGGGAAATTCATCCCACTTCAAGTGGTTAGCACAAGTGGATCTTGACTACAACGGATTACTTTACCAAGTGGATAGAAGCCATCCACACAAGGAATGCTTCCCACAAGGTAATCATTGGTTTTCTTGAGGATATTATGGAAATATTTGGTTGTCCGAGCGGAATTGTCACGGATAATGTTGCATCTTTCAAGGCTGAACCATTGATCCAGTTTTGTGAACAGTTTGGAATCGCATTAATTCACTCTACTCCTTACTACCCCCAAGGGAATGGACTGGTAGAGTTCTCTAACAAGAGCCTTATAAAGATCATCAAAATATTGTTAGAGGACAACAAGAAAGCATGGGATTCAAAGCTCAAATTTTCTTTGTGGGCTGATAGAGTGACAACAAAGAGGTCTCTTGGTGTCTCTTCTTTTCAGCTTATGTATGGAGTTGAGGCCATCTTTCCTTCTCAGCTTGCCTTGCCTGTGGAAAAATTCTTCCAAGGCTACTAAGGAGAACCCGATGATATGATCAGAAGAATACAACAACTGGTAGAAGTGCAGTAGACTAGAGAGCAGCTACTGGACAAAGAACATGACCATCAATAGAAGATCAAGAAGACCTTTGACAAGAAGGTAAGCAAAGAGGACTTCCAACTGGGAGATCTAGTACACAAATGGGATGCACCCAAGCAAGACAAAGGAAAGCACAGTCAATTCAAAGCCTTGTGGATTGGTCCCTTCAAAATTTCTGAGGTATTTTCAAATAATACTTACAAGTTGTAGAATTTGGAGGATGCTGAATTTTTTGGTGGCCCCGTAAATGGGAATTTTATGAAAAAAGTACTTTGCTTGAGCCATGAGTGGCTTTTTCATGCCATTGTAAATATCATTCTTCTTTTTGTTTTAAATAATTGACTTCATAGCCCAATGGATAAGGCACTGAAACTACTGAAGTTCTTAGAGCCTCGCAGGGAAGTCTCTATCCCCCATGGAGCCTATGTTAGCACAAGAATTTTTGATAAACGGATGTATTTTCCTTAGGAAATAATCCCTAGGTAAAAAAATGAAGAAAATAAGCTTAGTGTGACCCACAATATATTTTATATCCTAAGTTCTTTGGTGATTTAACAGTGTGGCGTGTTATGGCTAGAGAGCACGCAAATCACAACGGTTGGGCGAGGGATGCTCAGAACTACGGTCATCATCCGATATCAGAACCCCCTTGACCTTTCTGCCTTAACGGTGGGGGGCGGGGGGGGTTCTAGTTGGTGGTTTTCTGGCACGATCCCCTCACGACGTGTCGCCTCTACAACAACTCAGACCCCCCTGCTCTTTATTTCTTACTGCCTGCTGCCCCCTCCGAGCTAACCGCCAAACCACCTCCCAATACCGCTCGCGCTTCTGCTAACATCTGTCCTCCACTCACACTGTCGCACACCTTTTCCTTTTCCACCGTTATTTCTCTCCCTCTCACCTCCCGACGCCTGTTCCACTTACACTCCCTGTCACCTCCATTGTTATCGTCGTTTACCCCTGACCAATCACACCGCTCTGCTTCCACATCCTTTCCCCTTGCCACATCACCTTCGCACCTTTACACCTCATCTCCCAAATTCTTGTGCTCACACATTCCTACTCACCACCAACCGCATCCTTCCACATGGCCATCGTTCACTCATTGTACCATGCGAGTGTGCGCCAAGAACATTTCCAACTCACCATTTCATCCATGTTCGCCTGCCAGTTTTCCCTGCAAGCATCCAACAAAGATACAGGTGACAAAAGATCAGAGTGAGACCATCATGTTTTCAAGGTGCCGAGTTGACTTAATGCTCGTCCTGATACCGATGAAAGCAGTTAATGAAAGTGAGGGAGGTGGTTGAAGCCTCATTTCACCACATAAATGGAAAGATCGAAAGGACTGGCTGTGGAAGTGGACTATCAGCCCAGACTTATCTGAGTTTGCGTCTGACAAAGAGTTGCATGCACAGTCTGATAGAGAAGACACATACGAACTGATCTGAGATCGCGTCTGATAGAAGAATGCATGCACAGTCTGACAAAGAAGACATAGACGTAAAGCCTTGAATGCAATGACTCGATCACTCCTCTCGTGGTTGTAGTCAGTCATGAGTATAAATATGTAGTTTTGATATTTTGTTAGGGGCGGATGGTCGAGCAAGGCTCCTTGATTGTAATGTTTTGATGAAGCACACTGGCTCTCTGGTTATGTATTTGATTTGAGACTTATTGTTTAATATAATTCATCTTTCTTTTTCCATCTTATTTGCCTCTAATACTGAAGTATTCATGATTGAATGATTCACATGGATTGTTGTAGCTGTATTGTGATGGGCGTTTGATTACAGTATTGTTATGGTGTTCTTCAGTTTCCTGAAACTTTGAATCCAAGAGGATCTTGTGTTTGAGTTTTTCCTCCTTAGGCTGCTTGAAGACCTGATGTCCATAGCAGACCTCTATATTTTCCTCACCAAAGTCTTCCTTCTATTCACCTTTACTCCTAATTCCTAACTGAAGTTGATCAAGACCTCAATTGCTTGTGCGTGCTAGTCCATTTTTCTGAGTTAAAAGAATTGATTGAATTTTGTTACAAAGAATGGTGTTTGCATTGAATTTTGTTACAAAGAATGATGAATCATATTTATTGATCTGATGTTTGGATTGAATTTTGTGTTGAATTAATTGTGTGTTTTAGAAGTTTTGTGTGGATTTTATTACTCAAAGCTTCATAGGTACTTATAAATTGGAGAGACAATTGCTCACTTATTGCCATTGTTGATATGCATGATCTTCTATACAATATTTTTATGACACAAAGTTGCTTTTAAAGTAATGAATGAAAATTATTATGTCGATGAATCACATATTTCTTTCCTGAAAAGATTAATCTTGTAGCAAAGGGACTTCACTTTCAGATAAAACAATGGGGCTAAATCTAGGAAAATTGCAAGGCCAACTTAAGTTTCGCATGATCCAAGTTCCATGTATCACAATATGTTGCCCCTAGGGGTTTTGCCCCTTTTAAATCGACCCAAATGCTTAAAACAATGATAAAAAATTCAAATTTATCATGAATTTGACTTGTTAAGTCATCATGTTTTGACAAAGGGAAGTAAGCTTGCTACAAGATCAACCTACTCCTTTCTTACCCCTCCAAACTTCCATTGTAATTTTAGTTATGGTTCTCAACAACAATGGTGAAATTTGTTAATTACTATATGACATTTGTTAATTTCCAAATAAAAATTTAAATCTCTTCTACACTTTTCATTGTCAAATCATTTAGTTTCTACTTATTTAGTGTTTAAGTGTTGCTTTGCAACAATACTTTATGTTGCACTATTTTTATCACAAGATGAATAATTATTTTACCAATTTCTTTATAGACTGAGTAACATTGTATAAAGAAAATTTGATATTATTTTTAGGATTTTAAATTAATATGATATAACATAATCAAATATTATGATTTTTTTAATAAAATGATATAGAAAAATTATTTTTATTAATATAGTTAATTATAATGTAATTTAACAAATTAATATAATTTTTTAATAAAATATAAAAAAAATATATTAATATAATTAATTATAATACAATTAAAAAATTAATTTAATTAATCATTAATAAAATTTAATTAAAATATCTCATTAATTTTTAAAAAATGAAATACATTAATTATAAAAAAAATCGCCCATAATACAAAGAACGAACTTATTTATTATTTTTAAATATTACAAACCAACAAAAACTTAAACATATCTCATAACACATATCATTACACCGAAGGTGTTTATTAAGGGGAGGTTCGTTCTGGGATTTTTGTCATCTGTCTTTATCCAATTAAGGATTGCCACCTGTTTTTCTCCAGTTATCCAATTAAGAACTTCCACTTGTTTGTCTGTCGTCTCGGGGTTTTCTTTATAGGCTTTTGTTTTCTATCAGTTCCCTACCTGATTGTCTCTAGTCTCTAGGTTTTCTTTATAAGCTTTCATAGTCTGCACGTTCCCTATTAAAATGGCTTAAATGGTCTGTATCGTATCTGGCCTCTGAGGTTCTTTTTCCACAGTCTGATACCAATGATATGTTTATACCATTTTGAAAAGAATAACTTAGGCTTTCCATGAACGTCGATTTAAATAACTTAGGCTTTCCACCAAAAATATCAGGTGTTGTTCCTGAGTTTATACTTTAAGGCTGTAAAGTATACTGTCAAGGCATCCATAAAAGTAAAGGTAAATAAAGGATAAGAATAAAAAAGAGGGGTAAAACAGAATCAATTTCTCAACTGCCTTTGTCTAGCTTCCCGTTGTTCTTGGATGTTGATATCTCTCTCAATAGCAGCCCATGAACATTCTAATTTAGCCCGGTTAGTTGTTGTTTGCAGAATAGTGTTAAAAAGGTTTAAAGCAATGCTAGTTTGATCTTGGAGACCAGGTTCTATGTTGGGCTGTCTGTTATTTGGGACAGTCATGGAGAGTAAAATTTTATTTAATTATGAAAGAATTCGATAAATTGTTACTTCAGTTTTTAAGAGATGAGAATAGGAAAAATAGTTTTGAAAATCAAAATAATAACATAATAACAATTGAGGTCATTTCCTGGACTTGAAACAATTTGAGAATAGTAAAATAACAAAGAAATACTACTGAAAAATATGAGGCTTTAATCACGAAAGAATCTCATATTGTAACAGGAAGTAAAGAGGAAAACAAGATTTCTAATGAAGTGTTAAATATCATCGTTCAAATGATCTACAGGTCTTAAAATTACTGATAGCAATTTCAGAGAAAAAGTTGTAAATAATTTGATAACCAAATATATTTAAACTATAAAAGATGTATGAAATAAACTTCTAGTTGATCATTCATTAGAAAGACATTGAAAGAGAAACATAGAAAAATATTGAAAACAAGGTTAAAGAACACATAGCTTCAAGTTGGCAGGATTCAGAATCTCCTCTGTATTATTTATATCACAGTGGATTGGAAAATTTTTTAGTACAATCGGCTCTCTCAAAAAACCAAAAGCCCTTTCTCAGTCTTGTGAAAACATATTTATACATAATCATCAAATATTTTTCCCGTTGGTGATTAACCAACTTCCTAAGACTACGGTTACATGGATGAACAATGCCAAACCATTTACATTTATTTTTTAACTGCTTTATTATTCTAATGACGAAAATCTTCAAAAGAGTATTTCATGTCTGTGTTGATGAACCTGCTCCTTCTGCTTTAAGACAACGAACACATTTTCCTAGGAACTGTACTAAAACTTTGGGAGCTTCTGGAATATCCTTTGCTTCAAATAAGAAAAACTTTATCTGCAGTTCTGGCAGGCGATCTTCAATTATTTTCCTTGTGAACTTAATAGTTTGCAATTTTAAGCTTGGCATCACTATCCATTTGTCAATTTCGGTGACATTGATTACCTTTATTTTTGGGATCTCCACCTGCATTTCCTCCATCTCTTCTTTAAATCTTAGACGATGCTTGACAATATTAATTTCCCCTAACAACCTGAGACAGTCGTTTTTTCCAATGTTCAAAGAAGCCTTTTCTAAAAGATCAAAAATTCCTTGGCAATCATCATTGGCCTCTCTGGTTATTCTTTTGTTTTATGCAAGGTCTACCTCCCACACCTTGAGTATTACATCTCCTTTAACCTTCTCTGAAACAGATAGTTTTTTAATCTTTCCGACCTCCTCCTTTGTTGAAAAGGCCACTGCTTTTTGGAAAGTAATTCTGGCCGCTTTTACTTCTCTTTCTTTCTAGAGAATATCTTCCAAGGATTTATTAGTTTCCTGAAAATAATTCTGGATAATTTCCAGATTAAAAAACACTCCCTATTGTTCCTCTTCTATCTTCAAATGTATTCCCAATACCCGGGCCTGGAAAATTTCAAGTTCTACTACTTGATTTGAAATGGAACTAATCTTATCTTGTAATTGTTTATTTGTTTCTTCTTGCTTTAGGACCTGTGCCTGAGTGACCTGTTTTTCTGATTTTCTTCCTCTAAGCTTGCTTTCATTTTCTGAATCTCTTGAATATCATTCAATCTAGCTTGTTCTAGACCCTTTTTTATTCCCCAACTGATATTTCTTTCGGTCTCTTTCAATTGACCCTGCAGCTGAGCTATCATTTGGTCTTTCTGTTCCAACATAGTTGTCAAATTGCCCACAGAGTATAAATTCGCTGATGCTAAAGCTCCCATTGTGCTCGCTATCTCTGTAGCGAATTCTCCTTCTTTAAGTTTTTGTCCATCTATAATGACCCTATGCTTTTTAACCATCATATCTCCTCTTGGATGAATTTCCTATTTAAGGATTGCCTTTCTCTTCTTACTGTAAAAATAATTTGAAGGAAGAATCTCATCTCTAGAAATAGGCTCAAGATCACTTACATATAAAGCTCCCCCGTGGGGGTTTCCATAAGTAGACTGCAATGGAGTCAAGGAAGTAATGGGATTTCCAAGCTCTGTTGATGTTGTTCCTCCTACCTTTTTCGGAAAACTCTCAGGGACTTTTGAAGGTGTTTCTAACTCCTTTCTCTGCCTCTGATTTCGCAGTCTAGGGGACTTCTGTTTCTTGCGAAGGCATTTCACCCTCCTTCATTTTTTCTTTTGTATTTACTTTATCCTATACATTTGTTTCAAATCCTGGAGGAGGCCCTTCCTGCTCTGGAGGAGGGGTCGTGGATTCGCCCTGCAAACTCTTTGGTAAACAACTTCGTCTATGACTCTGGAATGACCTGAGACCAACCTGTGAGTCAGATGACATGGCCTGTACCCTGTTCAATACTTCTTCATAAGTTTTAACCTCCTTGAAAATGTCATCATAAACAGATGTTTCGTGTTCGTAAGCTTTCAAATTACAGTGCATCAAATGTTTGCTTACTAATTGATAGGGGTCATGCTTTTTGTGCTCAATATCTACTAGTTTTATTTCTTCTAATGCTTCAGCCTCTACTTTAGAATGGTCAAGGTTCAGTAATGAAAATTTCTCGACATACACAGGGAAGATTGGCCAAAATTTCTTTTGAGCTACTTTTAGCTCTATTCCAATACCACCTTTCACTATTTGATGTGCTACCTCCCTCAATACCAATTTGTCCGGGAGGAATTTTGGAAGTGCGTGAGGGGGAATTGAGCACCCATAAACCCTAACATATGAAAAGTTCTCATCAATAAACCAATCGAAAATTGCTTTGAGATTTCCTGAGACTAACTTAGAAATGTGAGGGGGTTCATAGCCATAAAACATGTTATGCATTGGAATTATTACGAAATGAAAAATTTCGTAAAATGCATTCTTAGCATTTTCTTCCCAAAGTGTAGAATGATATTCATGAATGGGCTCGGGGCAAGTTATTTTCCAACTCCAATTCATCAAGGGAAAAGGAGTCATAAAGCAAACTGCGTCCATAATGTATGCTGACATATAAAAGGCCACTGGTTGACCTTTAGATTTCACAACTCTGTAGTTTGAAACTTCTTGAGTTAGGTTATCATATAGAATTTTACTCTAGTTGAAAGTGAATCCTTCTGAAGCTTCTTCTAAAAAGGGCACCCAATCTGCATGAAAATGGCAGGGATCCTTTCTCCCGAATAGTCTACACAACATAATAGCTACATAGACCATGTATTCATTCAAAGATGTCATGGAATAAACCCCATGGGTATCGTCCCTAAACTTTGATGGAAATCTCGACCAATCTCTAATTAAATCAGGATAAGTTCGGTCTGCCTCGGTACACTCCTTCCTTTGAAATTCAGCTAAAAACTCGGCATTAAAAGTGTACTTAGGATTCAGTGAGAGCTTATACATTACTTGTATATGTTCTGGCCTGAACAAGCCGACAATGACCCCTTAATTATTTAAGATGCTCCTCATCGGAATATCAACCTTTTCCAGTGCCCAATTGATCATATCGTTATACGCCAAAAGCCGAGGGCGCGTCGTGATCTTTTGAAGTTCTGATTCCGCTACATCCCGAAAGTGATTACCAGAATCAGTATGAGAATTCTTGAATTCGAATTCCAGGAGTTCAGAGATTTGTGTCCAAGATTTAATGGAGTCTATAGCGTGTGGCGTAGTGTCGAAGATGATATCTCCTTCCTGTGTGTCTTCACTCTTCTTTGGTGCCTTTTTCGGTGCCATGACTTTGTGTTAGATGGAAAACCTGTCATAGAAAAGGAGTGAATGAGCTCGGCTGAGTGCTTCTTGCGCTTGATAGAATGAAACCGAAAAAGTTGAGAATCACAGACCTTCAAACTCTCTTTTAATTCATTTAACAATGACGGGACTGACGCAGCTGACAAGAATTCAAGACAATTAATGCGGTAGATATTTACTGAGATACGCATTAGTGCCACGTATCACCAACTATTCTTTATTTAAGTGGTCGTGTTTTGGTGCTTTTGAATTTAAAAAATCGGAACATTTCATTCAATCGAAAACCGAAACGCGAACAAAACCTAATTTTTTTATTATTATTATTAATCATGTTTTCAAAGCAAAGTTAATTTAGACTAATCACGGATTAAGAGTCAAGATTTAGTGTTTCGGGATTTCGGGGATCGTGTTGACAGGAAGTATGTCATCGATGAATCCCGATTTTCGAAACTGTGATATGATTAACTTATGGCTTAATTAATCAAGATTAAGGACTAAACAAAATTAATTCAGATTAACATAGATTTTAAGTCGGGATTTCGAGGATCGTAATGACAAGAGATATGTTATCATTGAATCTCGATTTCTGAAATCACGATATGTTTAAACTTAGGACTTAATTCCATTTTAGTTAACTAATTAATTAAGATTAAGGATAAAACATGATTAACAATTTGACGCAAATTATGGGTCGGAATTTCGTGTTTCGGGATTTCGGGGATCTTGTTGACAAGAGATATGTTATCGCTGAACCTCGAATCCCGAAATCGCGAAATGATTAACTTAAGACTTAATTAATTTGTGTTAGCGAATTAATTAATTAGGATTAAGGATTAACCTCATTCTTTCGAAAAATCGGGGATCGAGATTTCGTGATTCAATATGTATTGAAATATATGTTCTCAGCAAACCCCGAATCCCGAAAACGTTTTAAAGTTAATCTTAACTCCATTAGGTTTAAAGCTTATCATGATTAAAATAACTTTATAGAAAATGCATTGGGATTCTGATAACATTTTAGGTTTTTTGCCTTTTACTATTTAAAGAATAAAGTTTTTCGGGAGATCGGTACCGGGCGCTTGGGAAGGATACCAAAGCTTATGCTTTATGAAAAGTCGAAACATGAAAAGGAAAGTTTAGGTCTTAGGGATAAAAAAATTTAAAATATGTTTCAACATCAGATTTAATAAAACAACTCAGACTCTCCTATTCTTGGGATTTAATTCATTGCTAAGGGCAGAATGGAAGATGGAAACTACCACTGCATCTCCATTTTTCTCATGTAATTCAATGCAAGGAATAGTGTTTTTAATGCATTCGAAAAGTTTGATTGAATGATATTTGTAGCGGTTTCACACATTTCGAGTCTGGAGAAAGAAATGATTATTCTGGTATTAGATGGTATTCTGCTCAAACTTAGAGGAGAAGATATAAATCTAAGGCTTTCACAGACTAAGCGTTCATAAGGATTTTACAGTTTTTGCTGAGGGTTTAAGACTGGAATAAGATAGAAAATTTTGGGCTTTCGCTAAGCCAAGAAAGCTAATGCCATGTTTTTTTACAGATTTACTTGAGGGTTCTAAGACTGAATTTCTTTTTATATTTCAATGATTTGTATATAATTTAGGCTATACTTAAGTCTATGGGAACGAGAATTTTGATGCCTCGAGATAAAATACTATGGTCCGGAAGGTTCTCCCTTCAACCCATACTTGTGCAACGGAATAACAACTTAATGCTCTTAGGGTTTGGAGAAGTAAGAAAAGGCAGTGCTAACTTGGTGAGCATGACCACACTAGAATTAGATAAAAACCTGCAGTAAAAGGATTTTTCCCCATATGCCCAACTACCTTGTAGGTTGCCAATTATTTTAATGGATCTGGTCAGCCCTACTTCACTTATACGTGGCAAGCAGCTAGGACGAGTCTTACATCCGACTGGCACCGACTCTACCCACAACTCCATTTTCAGAGATTGGATGATGTTGGAAAATCAATTACCGCTCTTTCTCTTGCAAAATCTTTTGGAGTTGCAGTTGGGTTCTAAAGCCAAGGCAGAGGAGAGGCTCTCTAGCTTGCTGAGGATTTTGTATCAAGAATTCAAATCTCCATATAAACAAGAGAGGGCACGTGCCATGTCTTTTCATTACCGACTCCAAATTGGTGGCTTCCACGTTTCGTCTTCAGTAGTGTCTTGCATGTTTCTTCTTCATGGGGGGTCAACCATTTTTCCAGTCTTCTACAATGTCAAGCCTTCAGATCTTCGGTATGGAGTGTATGCTTGATCCCTGTGCTTGCTCAAAGAGAGAAAACATTTTATTTTCAAACTCATAGAGAAGCCATGATACAACTCAGACATTATTAAAAATGGAGGAAAGCTCCTTTGTTGCGAGGATTACTATTCGAACGATTACCTGGAGCCCGAGATGAATGTTTCCACCATTGAAGAATGTGAGGCTCTGTGCATGGCCAATTGCTCCTGCGTCGTGGTCTTCTTCCGCAACAGTGCAACATCGTTTTATCTGGTGGACGACCCACTTTCTAGCCTAAAATCAGCGCCAAACCAGACATACAAGGCCTACCTCAAGCTCCTCAATAACATACCTCAGAACATAACCTTGGCATCTAACAATTCGTTGAGAGTCGGAAGCATAGTCAGGATCACGATGAGCTCGGTTTCTGTTGCTGGTCTGTTCATTTGCCTGATAGCGATATTGTTCATCCACCACAGGTGAAGGAGCCGAGAAAAGGAATCTGAGGCGGATGAAGAATAGAACGATCCAGATGAAATGGAAGAGGATGCCTTCTTGAAGATGCTCCCAGGACTGCCGCAACAGTCGGTTCATTCAATATTTGTAAGACATCCAAACCTGCTATATTCCCTTCAATTTTCGTGGTTTGACTTTGAGAATCGTTATAGTAAGCACGAATAATAATCACATCTTTTTTTACCAGACAACCGAGGTATTGTTGGGATATTTCTTTCATATTATGCAACACCATTGAGGATATTTCCTTAACCTGAAAGGTTTTATTTTCTCTTTTGAAGGAAACTTGGATGAGAGGCTTGTCGTTAGGTCTGTGTGCAATAGAAAATGACCAAACACACTTATCACTTTGCATATAGGAATTTGAGAGGCACCTCCGAATCAACCTCTTAGCATCAAATATTGTTTTTATAGGGTTGGTAGCGACTTGATTCTTAGCAGGTTGTCTGAAGAGGCATTCATTTTCTATGAAGGCAACCATTGAGGGAGTAGTCTAATTCTTATGTTTGTTGGAGATGATATCAACTCTTTCTTGATCACCACGCCAAATACCCACATCAACTATGTCTTGATCACCATGCAAAATACACACACATGTAAGTGGGTTTGAGATCGATGTCGATAGCTTTACCACCACTGTTACACATTATTTTCATCATCCCTATGACCGTTAATGATGTAAACCTGTCTGTAGTCTTCAAAGGGGTCAATGGCCTGAGTTCCTGAAGAAAGAAGGGAGAAGAACTTTTCCTGAGAAAAGAAGTTGCATTTTCCTTTATGAAAACCCTATTAAAGATGATTTTCGCATGTTGCACTATGGCTAGGGTGTGAGAATGCCTAATTCTCACAGGCTGCACCATAGTTGGGTTGCGAGAGGTTCGCAGATTGCTCTATAAGCAGGGTGCGAGAATGCTCATACGTGGGAAAAGCGAGCATCTTCTCGATGCTTTTAGAAGGAGAAACTTCCATGGTGAGGTGGTATCCGAATGGTTTGGATCTTTCTCGCTTTCATGATTTGGTGGGATCATCCTA
>ML826823.1:41332-53605 GCA_009831015.1 Picea engelmannii
TAATATGATTCTTTCCTATAAAGCTTCTTGTGTTTTATTGTATGATTCCTTGATCACATACATAGGTTTATATTGAGTTTATGCTATTACTATCACTTTGGTTGGTTGCGTTCTTTTGCAGGTTCATCATTGTATGAGCGTTGAAATGGAGCTAGGATGGCGATGGCGAGAGGAAGCAGCGTTTAAACGGTATGTCACCTATCCCTCTTTAGTTAGTCAATTCAATATTTAAAACTTAAGGAAAGCGTCATGTTATGGTGTGTTTTGTTCTAGATCTAGGTGGATCTAGGGAGATCAGTTAGTGTCCGCACCTACCGATTTATCCAATAACAACCACCGTCATTATGAGAAGAAGCCATGGATGGAAACAATGAATTAAGGGAAAAGAGGAACATGCACAACCAAAAATACAAAACAAAGTGAGGAATTGCTATTTCATGAGAGAGACAAGATGTTCGAATGTAAGTTTTCTATCTCGAAGGAATTTTTAGTGCCTTCTCTTTGTTTTATTGGTCTCTTTTCCATTTGAGAGCGAGTTCCTGGATGAATCGAAAGAGGAGTGGGAGAGCTACGAGGATGATCTGAAATTCCAGTATAGTACATGATGTTTCTCTTTCATCTGAGAACAAGTTTCTGGTTAAATTGAAAGAGGAGTAAGGATACAGAGTGAAGATTTTTCTCATATTAAGGACTTGACTAACGACGAGATTATCGTGGGATTATGGAAGCTTTTCCACAACCCTTGTTCTTCAAAACTAAATTTCCATCACGACTCATTACAACAGACACCACACCTTTATTCACAGTATCACTCTTTCAGAATGGGTGACCCATCCCATTGAGTAACACGAAGTCTCCATCGCTCTGAATTGAAACTGGGCTCCTTCATCGACTTTGGCAGTTTTTCTTAAGAAAAGATTAAGACAATATTCATTGTCAAACAAGTCTATGGGGTTTCGAACCAAGGAAACAAAGTGACACCTATGCTTGAGGTTACACATGGAATGTGCTGGAATGTGTGGACAATGAGATTACATGTGGAGTGACACTTGCACTTGAGGTTACATGTGGAGTGTGCTGGAATGTGTGGACAATGGTAGAAGATTTGGTCTACATGTCGTCTTCGTTGGAGTCTCTAAGTTTTGTGTTCAATGAACATAAAAGAGATATAAGGATAATGGAATGCCCATCTCGAGTGAGCTAAAATAGTCAAAGTCTAGATCTTCGTAACAAATTCCATATTAACACATGTAATTTATAAATATGTGAAAATCAATTTATAAATCACCATTGGTTGTGGACTCATCTATAGTAATGTAAAAGTAAATAATTAAAACTTATGTGCGTTGCACTCCTTAGGAGGGGTATTTACACTCGGATTAAAATGTGTGGATTAACTAATTTTTTTCTATATATTTTAAATTTTATTAAACTAAAAAGGTGATATAGGTTTTTTCAAGTTTTTTTAATTGAGAATTATAATAGGATATATATATAGCTTAGACAATGTCATAATAATATAAATTAAAACAGGAAAATGGATTCTTAGCCTACTTGATATGTGAAGAATAGTGCCAACTTTGTCATCATAGAAAATGTTGTCAGGATTGTTTCAGCTATGGAATGAACTTGATGTGTTGAAGCCCACAAAATGTATGAGTGGAATGTCCCAGTTGGTCCCAACTTGTTAAACAATTTTTTTATGGCAAGTTGCCTCATTGGCAAGTTGTCCAACTAGGTAATCAATTTTTGTTATGGAAAGTTCTTTTGTATGTTTCTTTCTGTAGCCATAAAAGAATCTATAGATTCTCCTACTCTTTTTATATTGCATGCTTGAGATTCATGAGTATAAAAAACCAGTGAAAAGGAGTACAAAAAACAAATGGAAATGCCTGAACATGAGCAATGTTGAGTGCTGCAAAATGAAATGATAGAAAAAATGTTGACAAAACCTGTAGGTTTTGATAGAGATAAACATTTCAGCATCCAAATTCTACAATTTATTACAAATAATCAAACGTAAATGCATAAACTAATCTAAACATATGAGGCTATATGTGTATCCCAACTGCTTGATATTCATCCAATAGAGGTTGTATGTGCATCCTAGCTGCTTGATATTCGTCTAATAGAGTTGTTGAACCAAACCAAACTCTCAGTAAGCTCTTACAATCACTGGCTTGCCCATTCCTGCTAAAATAAACTTACAGAAAATGCATAGTTTAGGCCATTTGAACCATACTTTAGGCACTCTGTAACCCATAATCAAATCAAGAAAAATGTATTGTTGAACATTGAAGATGGAACTTAATGTTAGAATCATAGTTTTAAAGAGAAAAATATATATACAACACCACCTTAAAACTTGAACCATAATTCTTGAATCCAGGAAGCATATTTTTGAAAAATAACAAGCCCAAACAAGCCTCAACTCACATGGGGGTTTCTCATTTCAGCCACGGACATGGTAAGTGCATATCCAAATGTTTTGGTAGCTTATGTAACCTCTTTCCCATGCAAACTTACATGTGTATTTCAGGTGTGTAGTCGGCTAAATAGATTTTTCAACTCTTTGGAACCAAAGGAACTTTTAACTTCAATACTGGAAGACACCAGTTCAGCTGGGTTTTACCTGAATGATTTCGGCCATATCCCTCCTTTGAATGATGGTTCATATGCATTATGGACCCCAACAAAGAACTTTGTAGTGATCATTGTGACCAACTATGCCACCTAGGAGACCCATGCTACTATTTTCTTCTGCATTGATGTTGAAGAAAGCTCAAGCATTTATGGCAACAAACATGGTGGGCGTACTCACAAAATCAAGGGAATGGCGGACTCAACTACAGTTGAAGATTTGCAACCCCTATTTTTCTTCACTGAACCTCCTCCAAATGCTTTGATTTATACGAATCCTCGACCATTATCACCTCAAAATGAATCCCAAGGCGCGTTTTTTGTTGGCTTCCAAATTTAGTGAACACAAAATCCAGCTAAAACGAATGGTTGATCGATGGAGGAAAACGAAAGGCCCTAGGTTGCCCCAAAACACCATGAATGTCCTGTGGATTACACGTTTGCCAAATTTATAATGAATGTTGCGCGTTTTTGGATGGCTTCCAAATTTAGTGAACACAAAATCCAACCAAAATGAATGGCTAATCGATGGAGGAAAATGGGACGCCCCGGGTTGCCCCAAAATGCCATGAATGTCTAGCGGATTACACGTTTGTCAAATTTATAATGAATGCTACGCGACCGTGTGAGTTTGTTATCGTTCAATATTATAATATATATTTTTGTTTGTTCTCGTTTAGTTAGTTTTCATGATCTGTTTGTCAAATATGTTGATTCACTCAATTTCACACAAAGGTTGTATAGGCTTTATTAGATGCATTTGATGTACTAAGAATGGAGATCTAAATCATTGGTCCAAAACTTTAAACATTAACTATCTATGATTACATTGCTTTAAATCCTCCCAAACACAAAACCCACAGTCTTTAAACAACATCATCACCCCCCAATTCAATTCGATGTTTCCTTTCCCATGAGTCGAGATATGCTAGTTATTTCTTTCTCTACATTAAAAAAAAAAATTGTAAAGTCACATACAACTCCCCTCCCCTCTTTTGAAGATTATTGTAAAGTCACATACAACTCTTTTAAAGATCGAGCTCACAGCCTAGGCTTTCCTCTTTTCATTTTCATAATAAAAAAATATTTACAAAATTATTTTAGCAATAAAAATATTTATAAAAAAATTAATATAACTTAAACAAAAGATTAAATATTAATTATAATTTAAAATTATTTTTAATTAATTAAAAAATGATTAAAAAATTAATTTATAATTTAAAAGTTGAAAATTGAATTTCCTTTAATTTATTCTATGAAATAAAAAATCTCCCTTTTACAAACCAATAATAAATCATTTCCACTAACATAAAGAAGATAATAATTCAACCCACATTTATACAATCACTACTTTCATTTAATTTATTCTATGAAATAAAAAATCTCCCTTTTACAAACCAATAATGAATCATTTCAACTAGTAAAGAAGATAATAATTCAACCCACATTTATGCAATCACTACTTTCATTTAAAATAACGTATAATTAAGATATTAAATTATTACATGGAATCTAAGATTATAGTTGCTTTCGACCATCTTGTCATTTTTTTATTTCATTCTAGTTATTTATTAATATTTGTTATATTTTTTTTAGCAGTGGTTTAAAAGTTCTATTGAATGAATATTTTTCAGAATTTTTTTTTAGAGATATTTGATGGAAATATATCTAGAAAATTGTTAGATCCATAGATTTAAGTGATTATTTATGTATAATCCTAGTGTTTTATAGATTTCTCATGCTGAATTGATTTTTGCATTTAGAAATGGATTTTAAACAACAAAAAATAATGATTTTGTGCAGATTTATTCAAGTGATTGAGGATATAAAAACCATTTCGTAGAAGAGTTAGACAACACCTATTTTGTACTCTTGTTCACCTATTTCAAGTAAACTTTATGTGATTTTACTTAGTCTTTTAATTCATATTCTTAAATTAAATTAAAGTTTTTAGTAATATATTTAGAAAATTAATAAAATATATATAATTTAATTTGAAGATTACAACTAAGTCAATCATCAAATTGGTGTATGAGACTCTCTTATTTGTGGTCCTCTCCATATAAAGATTTGATTACTAAAGTCTACAAAAAAAATATACATACCCTACCATCTCTTAATTTAAACCTATAAAAAAAAACACATACTCTCAATCATTAAACTATATTTTCTTATTAAAAATAAAATACCTCCTAACCCACCAAAAAACATTAATCAGATTAATCAAGTGAATACTTACTCATTCACATCCCTGTGAATACTTAATATATCATATTGGTTTTATATGAATTTATATTGATGGTCGGTATCTTGTGGAAAACCTGAAAAATATTTACATTGACGTTTGGTTTGAATTGGTTTGTGTGTCGTGGAAGTCCCGTGTCAATCTTATTGCTCAAGGCTTCCTTACAAGACGGTGCCCACTTGCAGCCACCGACTATTGGCGGGGCGCGGGCCCTACCACATTTCGTGGGCGTGAGTTTATCATGCCCACGAATCGCATCTTTCTCACCTCCGGGAAACTTCAATGCTTATTGTTGGACTTGGCTGCCATGGGCGGTGACACTCACGCACGCTTCAATGGTTGTTGCGGCTGGCAATGCCGGTGACACGCACGATATTCATATCTCGAGATGCAGCAGCTTCTCTGGAATCATCCATAGCATACTCTTCCGATATTATAAATAGCCCTTCCGTATTTGGACTTCCATTATATCCTATGCTCCGCCTGTTTCTTCCTGTCTGGTCCTCCGCATTTCATTCTTATCCGTAATTCACACAGATTTACTTGAATTTTTCGAGGAACCAACGATGGCAAGAGTAAGAGAAGAAGAAGAAACCAGTGTGGTGTTTGAAGACTACCTGCCGATGATGGCAGAGACAATCGGGGAAGAGGGGCTAATGGAGGAGATGTGCAATGGCTTCCGTCTCTTGGCGGATGCAGAGAGAGGCGTCATCACCTTCCATAGTCTCAAGAAGAACGCTGCGCTCTTGGCCATGGACTCCATGAAAGACGAGGAGCTCCGGGCGATGATCGAAGAAGGCGACTTGGACGGCGATGGGATTCTCGACCTGAATGAATTCTGCGTTCTCATGGTCAGATTGAGTCCCTCCTTCATGGCGGAGGCTGAAAAATGGTTACAAAAGGCAGCCATGGATATTATCCATACGTTTGATTTTGACAGCTCTGTGCGAGCTTCAGTTCAGGCTTGGGGAAAAGGAAGGGCTTAGCTTGCTCTCTCGCCCATTCCTTCCTTCCTTCCTTCCTGGATGTTTACATAGTTTGTGTATGGAAACCAAAAATGAGATGGGAATAAAAACAGTTGGAACTCATTCTTATATTGATATCGGAATATTGTGGTTACTAAAACTGAATTGCAACTCAGGGCCTGGCCGTTATTTGAGGAGCCATCTTATCGTATAACAGATAACACTTCATTCGGTAAGGAAGACAGAATCGGGCAATTAGAAATTGTTTTTTGGTCATTTTTCCTGTGCACATACACTATTTGACGCCCATTTTTAATTGGGTTAACCGTACTCCAATTTGTGCAATTTTTGCCATTCAAACTTGCAGTTTCTAAATTCCATTTAATAAAAAACACTTTCCAAGATTTGAAAGATTTTTTTTTTTAAAACTTGTTTCAAAATTAACTTGTGCTGTTTCACCATGGTTGGATTGGATTATAACATGGTTGGATTTGATTTGATTTGTGTTTTTAACGATTTTTGATTTTTAATTAGTAACTTTCCATTAAGGAGTGTCTTAACAACACACTCCCTCATTTATACACTCCCTCACTTATGGAGTGTCTTAACAACACTCTCCCTCACAGACGCAACACACTCCCTCACACTCTTTCTTTCATAGACGAAGTCTCTTACCAACACATTCCCTCACAACACACTCCCTCACAGACTGAGCTCCCTCACAACACACTCCCTCACAGACTTGCATGTTGCAGCTTGCCATTTGTCCTATCTGTCCTTTGCCCACCTGTCACTTATCCTTTGCTCACCTGTCACTTATCCTTTGGATAGAGGAGATATGGAGTTGGAGCAGTCGTGTTTTTGGTGCTGCTATCAATGCTCGTTCCATTGGTATTCTTGCTTGGACTCAATGGTGGATTTCCCAGCAGTAAGTTCATATGAACCCATTTAATTTTTTATTAGATTTGAAGCCCCCTTTACACAAATTGTTGTGTCCGGGGAATCCGACTTTTGAGTACTTGGGCAGGGGCACTTACAGTTTTTTATGAAACCCATTTCTAGAATTTGTGGCGGGGTTTTTGCATTTTATTGTACCATTTTACTCAGACAATTGGCTTTTGGTGATTACCTATATCCTGAACATTGTGGGTGATTCTGGGTTATTGTTTGCATTATATCTAGTTGAATAGCAGGTAGTGTGATGCGTATTTCAGAATTTTATGAGTTTGAACTGAATAGCAGGTAGTGTGAGGTGTATTTCAGGATTTTATGAGTTTGTAGGTTCATGTTTTTTAATCTCTCCTGCGTTGCGATGCTCGGCTACTTAGGCTGAGTATGGGGTTTGAGGGCAGATACAGTTTAAGTTTGTTGGATGTGGGCACATTAAGTGTCAAAGTTTATAGAGCACGGGAGTAGGGTTTCAAAACAGTGAGGCCGTAAACCCTGATGTTTGGATAGTGAATTGAAATGCATCTTCCTCGATAGACCCAAACATAATCTTAAGACTATTTTGTCAGAGCTTAGACTCAGAAACCAGAGACTAGTGGGCTTGAAATCCTGTTGTCAATATATAGTGCGAGTGTGAAAGCTGCTCCTAGTGCAATGCTAACAAAGACATAAAAATGTACGAAGCTAACTAAAAGAAATGTACAAGGTACATGAAAAGGAAGGATGCTAAAAATGCTAAAACAAAATGTGTCTATGCTCAGAACAAAATGGGGGATGTCAAGGCCTGCTGGTGCTAGATGCCAAACCCTGGTGAGGTGGCCGAGAAGCATGCTCTCTGTCAGAGTCATCGATCATTATCAAGGGACTGGTGCCCTGTCGGAAGATGTTATCCGGAAAGTAATTGAGGCCAAGGGGTCCTAGCTACCTGATCCTGAGAGGAGCACAAGGGTGAGGAAGCCCATCTCTGCTAACGTCCAAGGCTATGGGGAAGAAATTGACAGTGAAGTTCTTGTACTATTTTTGAAAAAGTTCAATCTCTGCATTATATAAGACATTTTAGGAATATGTCACAGATTTTGCAGAACATCATTCTCTCAATTCTACATTTGTTTGCACTTCTAGTATTGTACATTGATAACAATATCAGTAGTCAGTCATCTACTTTGACAAATTGATTTTTACTTTTTCTGTGAATCAAACCGCTGCAATCCCTATCAAAACTTGATTCTTACTTTGTCCTAAAACCACAATACCATGATTCATAGCATGCAAAAAAAAATTGTTTCTATTTGCACATATATAATGTTCAATTTCTTTTGCTTCCTTTTTTAATACAGACAAAAACTTGGATTTCAATAGATAAAGATTTTATTTACGACAACGGTTAAAAAGAATTACAAATGAATGTTTCTGGGAGAAGTATTCAATTGGCCATTATCCTCTCTGCTAAAAAAAAATCCATGAGAGATATGGAATATGATCTCAGTTTCTTACAATATTTACTCCAATATTGACAGCAAGTGCAACTGTTAGATCACAAATAGTGTCTGGATATGGCACCTGATTAATTTTTAAAGCTCAATCTGTACTCAGTGTGTGTGATGCCTAAAACATATTCAGTTTTTCAACGTTTGGGGAGATAAGGTGCACACCTGGCAGATTTAACTTGACGCACATGTGAAGCGAGGCTTCTTTTTATTGATGTTATTTTCATGTGCCTTGTTATTATATTTGTGAGACAATTGGTCTGGAATCTAGCATTTTTACTTTACAATATACATTTAATGTTGATGAAATGCATCTATGGGAGACATCCTTCAGCTTACAAACCTATGAGATGTGGAACATAACAGTTATGTGAGTTTTTATCTCAGCTTATAAACCTGAGAGAAAGCCCCTAAGAAGGGTATGTAGTTCTTGCCTGAGACAAAGCTAGGAACGTAGAGATGACCTCCTCCAGGCGTGAGTGAGAATAACTCCAGATGATTATCGAGTGGAAAAGTGATATGTTGAGTTAGGAAGTGGCTGAGCACAAGGTGAACATGTGAAATCCCAAAAGTGTTGGGCACATCGTCATGTGAACAGAAATAAAGATGAGGTGATAGCCTCCTTTGAGCAACAAAGTTGACGAGAAGACTCCAGATGATTCTCCTGTCGGTGGCAGTGGGAAAGCAGATCTGTAGAGTGGACGTGTATGTGGACGAGCACAGGGGAACGTGTAAAGACCTGGTTCCTCTGTGTAATGCAGTGAATCAGAGCTGTGACATCCCTATGGATGTGCCCCTAGTGGATGAGCACTAGTGCGTGTATCAGGTCCTTTGCTATATACTATTCAAGAGTCAGACCTACCTGTAACCCTAATTGTTATGTAAAGGGTACAGGTTGGCCCCACCTTAATATGTTTAATAAATGTAAAAGATAATTAATATTAATAATAATAATAATAATATATTTGACTTAGAGAGGTTGGCCCCGTTGAGCCAATGGATACCTTTGTTGAGTGGTCAAGTCTAATATAAGTAAGGGATGGTTCTCCATTGTAGAATCATATCTTTCTTGTGTGTTTGGAAATTTCAACAAGTCCATCTCTTTGGCAAAAGGTACGCACCTCTCTTGGGCGCTAGTCTTCTAGGGCTTAAGCACCCTCTTGTGTGCTAAGTCATTCTTGGTGGTGAAAGGTCTTTCTCTTGAAGAATATAGAAAAAGATTTGGCTGGGTTTTCTTCCCTTGTTGAGAAGGGTTTCCCAGGATACTTCTTGTGTTCTTGTGCATGGTGTTTCTTCTTGTGAACTTGGTTGCTGCAACATTCTTGTTTATGGGTAAGACATGATGAAATTGAAATGAACTACATGCTTAACCTAGTTTATTGAAAAATTAACATGGTATCAGAGAATAGGTCTTGAGAACCATTGCACAAGCATCTTTCAGAAGAAAAAGGAAAAACATCACTATTTTCGTACAAGAAAATTAGGGCTTTTTATTAAAGAGGAATTTCAGCCCAAAATCCATCTAGAAAAGTGTGCCCTAGCCCAAGGAACCCTTTGGCACCTTCAGTGCACCTTTTCAGTGGATAGAACTCCCAGAAAGTGAAACCCTAGTTTTCACCGGTACCAGAAAACCATAAGTACTAGAAACACCATAAAACCAGAAGTACCAGAAAACCAGTCCAGAAATCCGCTGGTCAAGTTTGAGCGGGAAAAATTTGGATTTTCATAAATTTGACTGTACTAGCTTACTCGCCTCAACTCAGCGCATCTAGCCCCTGGATCAGAATTTCAAAATTTGAAGTTTGAAAAATTAGGGTTTCTTCATAAAACCCTAAGTTGTTGTTTCAGAATTAGTTGCAGTATCAATTGCAGTTGCAGTATCAGTTGAAGTATCAGCTATAGTACCAGTTGCAGTCACCCTTGAAGTTTTTAAGAGTTGGTAATTATTACCGCTGTTACCAAATGATGACACTACCTGCAAATGCTATCAGAGGTATGTACTCACATATGTTTAAATTGTTAAGCTTTAAAGGGTATTTGCAGGAGAAGGGATCTCTTGCCATAGATCCAAAAGGATCTCAAAATCCAACACATTTAGAAAAATAATGCAACCCAGGTTTAATTATTCTGATATGCATCTATTTGTTATGACATTATTTTGATCTAGGTTGCATGTTGAAACTATGACCATCATACTAACCTTTGGTCAAAATTAAAGTCAAGGTATTAGATGGATTAAAGTTGAGATCATAGAGTTTATTCTCTAACAACACAGTTACTGACTTAACGATAACTGTGACTTCAAAACGAGAACTCTGACCCTTAAAACCCATATTTTTGCGTAAAAAACATGAAAATCAACCCCCAAATCAAAAATTGGTTCTACCGGTAGCACCATTTTTTTAAACGTGGTCAAAATTACAACATTTTTCGAACATGGCCTTCGAAACTCAGACATTAGCTCAAAAAAACCTTAAAATCAACACCTAAATCAAAAAGTGATGCTACTTAAAAAAAATGTTATTTCACGTTTATTGTGATATTGACAGCAAAACCCTATATAAATAAACAACCCAAAATTGGACTCCAAATGGTCCCTTGAAAATTTATCTACAAAATTTATTTTTTATTTTTTTAATTTACATTAAAAACAAATAAATAGAAATAACAAAATCTTCACAAATAATTTTCACAAATATATATTTTTTTAAATGACAAAAAACATATTTAAAAAAATATATTATAAATTCAATTAAAAAAAATAAAAAAAAATAAAAAAACAATGTGAAAAAGAAAAATAACTAAAAAGATTTTTTTTTTTTCTTAAAAACAATAATTTAAAAAATAATTATATATATTTTTTAAAAAATAATGATTAAAAAAATCTTTAAAATATAATTTAAAAAACAAAAAATACTTTAAATAAATAAATAAAAAATTCTAAAATAAAAAATATTAAAAATTTTTGAACTAAAACTTTAAAATTAAAATAAAAAATAAAAAGTTCAAAAATATATATTTTAAAAACAATTTTTAAATTAAAACAAAACATTTTTAATAAAATCAATAACTAAATAGAAAATTTTAAAACTAATTTTAAAATAAATTTCTAAACATATTTAAAAAAAAAAAAAAATTAAAATTTAAAAAGAAAATTAAAAGCAATTTTACAATAAAAAAGTATAATTTTAATTGAAACTAAAGTAAAAAAAAATAGAAAAAACAAATATAAACAAATTTAATAATATTTAAAACAAAAAAATAAAATACAATTTTGCAATTGAAATAACATAAAATTTTAATTAAAATTAAAACAAAAAAAAATTACAAACCTACATATTATTGGGGTGTCATGGGGGACGATTCTCGGCATCACCCCAGCCTCTAGGGGCTAAGCCTTGGTCCCACGGGGCCAAGACTTAGCCCGTGGGAGCTAGGGTGATGTCGGGCATCACCCCAACACCCAGGGGCTAAGCACTAGTCCCACGGGACCAAGACTTAGCCCGTGGGGGTTGGGGTGATTTTGGGTATCACTCCAGCTCCCATGGGCTAAACCTTGGTCCCACGGGGCTAAGTCTTGGTCCCACGGGGCTAAGTTTTAGCCCCTGCGGGCTGGGGTGATTCCCGGCATCACCCCAGCCCCCATGGACTAAACCTTGGCCCTGTGGCACCAGGGCTTAGCCACTAGGGGTTGGGGTGATGCCTGAAAACCCTCCATGGCACCCATGACGCCCATGCTGGTTGAGCGTCGTGGGTGTTGTGGGGGTGATGTCGGGCATCACCCTAGCCCCTAGGGGCTGGGGTGATTCTGGGCATCGCCCCAGCCCCCAAGGGCTAAGCCTTAGCCCCGTGGGACCAGGGTTTAACTCCTGGGGGTTGGGGTGATGTCGGGCATCACCCCAACCCCCAAGGGCTAAGCCTTAGCCCTTTGGGGCTAAGGATTAGCCCCTGGGGGCTGGGGTGATGCCCGACATCACCCCCCACGGCC